>JASKMD010000020.1:1216434-1239720 GCA_030144725.1 Haematococcus lacustris | reverse complement strand
CAAAAGGGCAAAGTAAAGACAGGGCTGGCAAGTGGCTTTGGGTTAAAGCGCAAGCAAGTAGCCTGTGTTTGCTGTGACGCAGCCTGGAAGCAGCTAGTCAAAAGAGCCCCCGCGCAAGCACCTGACCCACCTTGTACACGTCATGATCTGCCAGCAGGTCATCAAACCTAAAACACACACAAGCAACACACGAGCTGGTGGTCTGCTGATGGCAGGCAACTGCAGTAGTCAGATTCTCAAAACCATGCTTTGGCTACCAACACTGGTAGGGCACCAAGCTGCGGGCGGGACAAGAACCTGGACATGACCAAAACGTGGTGGGGGTACCAAGTGTGCACCAAGCGCAGGGAGTGGCAGGAGGTTTGACTGGAGGCATTGACAGGAAGCGAGGAGCTGCAATGTGTGACCAAAAGTCAAAAGTCACAGCATGCATGTGAGACAACATGTGATGGTGCCGGCAGGCCTCAGCCAGCTCATGCCACCTCTTCACCGCGGCTTGAGGAGGGACAGGGATGGAGGCAATGGCCCACCTGGCAGCCAGACAGTGAGCCTGGTTTGCAGCCTGAGGATGACCATGTGGTCGCAACGATCAGGTATGCACTGGCAAGGCTGCTGCTGGCTGCAGCTGTGCGAGCAAGCGTGGTGGTGAACTCTGTGAGGAGCCCTTCCACTCTGGGCCACCCACTGGTTGAACAGGTGGTTGAGGAAGAGCATGACTTGGGCAGGATGCAGGGGGGCGGCCATGGAGGTGAAGCCCTTGATGTCGGCAAACAGCAGAGTGACCTGAAGCCCAGCAGGGAGGGGGCCACATGGAAGCTGTAGGGAAGGTGACGACAGAGGCAACATGTGCAGCCTGGGAACATGGGGGCTAGCAGTGGGGCAAGTGGTTAAGATGACTGCCCAGGGTCATGAGGGTCAGGTAAGTTTAAGGGCAGTTCCTTTATTGCATGCGGGTGCAAGGAAGTGACGCCTTGGGCTAGCTGCCATGCACCTACCTCCTCATGCCACGTGGCCAAGCGCATGACGTCGCGGGTTGACAGGTGCACCCCACCCCTGGTCTTGTTTGCCTGGACAGCACACCACCAACACCCCATACCAGGCATGGAACTGAAGCTAGCCTGGCACCGCCCGTGTACTAGCAGCAGGGCCACAGAGCAAGCAGCAGGCCCTGCCTGTGGGGCGGCACGCAACAGAGTGCACCTGTTGACCCGTGTGTGTGACCGTGTGGCAACAGTGCTGGCAGTCTCCAGCCAAGCCATGCAGTGCGATGGACTGTGTGCTGGTGATGCTGGCTGTGAATGTGCGCATGACGGCCAGCCCACCTCATCAGCCAAGCGTGCTTGGCGTGCATACCCTCGTAGCGCCCGGTCCACGTTTGGGGAGCAATCCATCCCCTCGATAGCCTGGCTCATCAGCTCCTCATGCCATTGTGAAGTCATCACACTGATAGGCGGGCCGCTGGTACTGTTCAGGCTGCCATTCTCAGGTCCAAGGCCCATAGAGCCATTGAAGTCGCTGCCTGAGATGGATTCATCGCCCCAGCTACCTACCCTGATACCCAGAGCAGAGCTGACCTTGGCTGCAGCTTTTGTGTCAGGGACTGCCCCAGGGGCTGTGGCTCTGCCTAAAACCAGCCTTGGCCCTGGAGAAAGATTTGCATCAGCACGTGCCATCCTGCTGCCAACCATCAGGCTGGATGACCAGTGGCCAAACAAGCTACCCATGCCCTCCGTTGCTGCACGGCTGCCAGTGGACTGCCTCCCCTCACTGTGGTGGTACCCAAGCAGGCCGTGCTGCCTGGTAGAATCGGGAGTGCGAGCTGAATGGGAGGGAGAAGGGTGACGAAGCTCAAAGTGGTGACGAACAGGCACAGGGCGCCGGGACGAAGGCAGCTCAAAAGAACACGCGCGTGCCCCGCATGGCCCTGGGGCCTTGAGCAGGAAGGTGCTGGGCTGTGAGGGAGTGTGGCCGAGGTTGGGCGAGCTGCGGTCCAAGCTGCGCCTCGAGGTATCCAGCAGAGACAGCTGTGGTGAGGAAAGGGTCTGGGGGCCGTGGAGGTGTTTGCTGCCAGCAGTGCAGTTGAGGTGCTCGCTCTGCTCATCAGCTTTGCAGGTGGGAGGGCTGTCAGCTGTCAGATGGGTGCATGGGGGGCTCTGCCTCAGGTGCAGCCCATCAGGCGGTGCCTTCCCTGAGCGCCCCATCGTCAGCTGTTCCAGGTTGTATAGAAGGTCCTGCAACTCCCTCTCCTTCTCCGCCTTGCTGGGTTGCATGAGCTTTGGCAGCAACTCGGAGTGGCCCCCCAGCATGGCATCCAGGCTCACAATAGACACCAAGCCATCCCCTGCAGGGCGGCAGGGACGAGGCATCGGGCAGCTGTGGGCGCAAGGCAGGAGGGTGGGCTGCTCCCAGCTGCTCGGCTGTGTTAGTACTGGGTAGTGCAGTAGTGGGTTTTGCAAGGGATGGTGCGGCTGGTCAGGCATTGCAACAGCTGGCAGGGCAGCAGGGCGTGAGAGGTGTGCCTCACCTGCAGCGCCTGCTGCGGTCTGGGGGGCCTTCAGGCAGGCCTGAGGTGGCGGTAAGGAGAGGCAACACCTATCTGTGGGGGCTACCTGCAGCAACTCCTGCATGGCAGCCCGCACCCGCCGCTGTTCAGCTAGCAGGGCCTGCAGCTGCAGCTCCAGCTGGTGGTCCTGGAGCTGCAGCTGGGCCAGACTGTCAGGGGTGGCTGAGCAGGCTGCTGGAGCAGATGGGTTGCTGGGCAGATGGGTTGCCCCATGTACGGAGACTGTGAGCCCAGGCTCAGCTGGTAGCTGGAGCACAGTAGCAGGTGCACCAGTATTGATACGCTCTGCCGACCAAGTGGGCTTGTGTAGCAGCAGCTCCTGCTGCTCCATCCCATGTGAGGCTCCTGCAGCTGCTGCCTGCTGCGACGACTCCTGCTGCATGATGGCTGCTCGCATATTGGCTGCTGCTGCAGGGTAATTGTCTGCAGGCTGCACGGTCGCAGACGTTGCTGGTGTGCCTGTGGTTGCTGGCACTGCTACTGTCTCCGCTGCTACTGATCGCATCGGTGGCTGGCGGTTGACAAAAAGCTTTTGCAGCGCTTGCAAAGCATCTGCCTTAGCAGCCTTGCACGCTTCTTGAGGATGCAGTGTTGGAACATCTTGTGTGCAGGATGACCACGGCTTGGCCTGCTGCTGCTTCTGCCCCCTGTTCTCAGTAGGCTCCTGCTCGGCTGCTCCCTGACCTGCTGATGCCTGGCCTGCTGATGCCTGGCCTGCTGATGCCTGGCCTGCTGCTGCCTGGCCTGCTGCTGCCTGGCCAGCTGCTGCCTGGCCTGCTGCTGCCTGGCCTGCTGCTGCCTGGCCTGCTGCCGCATGGCCCTGCCTTTGCTTGAACATGACCTGTAGTTGCTGCAGCTTCTGCTGCTGGCTGGTTGTCACCACTGTTGCTCTTGCTGCTGGCTCTGCCACAGCTGGGGACGTTTGCAGGGCAGCCTCCATCAACGCAGGCCATGCAGGCAGGTGGCTGTGACTTGTGAGAGCAGGCAATGCAGCTTCTGTTGGCCTGCTAGGCAAGGCAGCCCTGTTGAGAACAGGCATGGCAGGCTGGTCCCCAATGAACAGCAATGCCGGCTGTGCACCAGCTGCCGGGCCGCAGTCATAGCTGAGGCGGCTGGGCATGTTGCTGCTGCTGTTGGTACATGATGCTTCTGCGGCTGGGCATGTTTCGAGCTGCTGTTGGGACAAGGCCAGGCGCAAGCTGGTGTACAGGGGGCTGGTTGCCACATCAGCCTGCTCAACAACAGGGTCCTTGCCCAGGAGCACGTCCACTACCTGAGGCGAGGTGGACAAGGGTGAGGTGTGGGCTGACAGCTGGCAAGGAAAAGGCCAAGCTGGGGCATCAGTATGTGATGACCCTAAGTGGACAATGCAGGGCGGTGCAAGGTTGGTGTGGGAGCAGCAGCAAGGGCAAGGGGAGTACAAGTGTAGGGTACGGATCGATGGCAGCCAGTGCAGGGGCAAGGGCAGGGTCAGGGGTGCTGTGTGGCCAGGTCCTGACCTGCTGGGGCAGGATCTCCTGCAGCAGGGCCTCCTGCTGAGTGCGCAGCTGCAGCTCACGCTTCTCCGCAGCCACAGCGGCACTGATGTCGTGCTGCAGGCAACAACAGGCTTTGCTCACTCAGTGCAGGGCCCAAGCTGATCCTAGCTGAGTGGGGGCTCTGGTGCAACCTTACCATGCTACTACACCGTGACAACACACAAGCCATGCCGGCCATGCAGGCTTCAAGGGCAGCAGCAAGCATGCTGCAACAAGCCAGTGGTATGCACCAGGCCATGTATTGCGCTTGTGCCACCCTTGCTTCACATACTTTAACACAGCCACTGATCTAGCCCCCTATCTAGTACTATGATCTGCCACCCTTTGCTCATCGCAAACTGGCCTCATCCTCCAAACTGGCTCCAAGTCACAGTCACCGCCACAAACCAGGCAAGGTCCTGCACCCTAACCTTCACCTGAGCACAGTAGCTGGTTTAACAATGAACCCCGCAAGCCAAGTCAGGTGGAGTGATAACCCATTGAGGACACACCTGGGCGAGCACCAGCAGCTGGTCCAGGGTGTAAGGCGACTGCATGGAGCACACGTGAACCTCGTGCCACACCTCTGACCAGCAAGGGGCGGTGTGGAAGCCCCCTGGTAGGCCTGCCCGCACATCCCCTGTCTGCATGGTCAGCAGCTGCAGCAGTACGGGGCTGGTGATCTGCCTGCAGGGAAGCAAGCACAGCCACGCAGGGGAGTGGGAGGAAGGTGAAAGGGTGGTGGACCTGACACAGCCGCTGTGTGAACTGTTGCCAGCTTCAATGTCCTGTTGTGTTCAGTGGGCCATGGTGGGTAAGAACAAAGTATGGAAGCTACGAGGGATGAGTTGATGTAGGGTGCAAAGAAACTGAGATGGTGGTCTCCTTGCCACCTATTGAGGTAAGCAGGTTGAGGTTGGTTAGACCATCAAAGTTTCTAGTTGTTATAGAGTTCAGTGTGAGGTAGTTTTGACTCTTGCTCTTTCTCTGACAAGGGCTGTGCCGTCTTGACCACCCGATGTTTTTACCAGTCGTGATGGTTTGACCGGGTCCCACCTCACCCAAGTTCCATCGTCTACGCATTACCCACACAAGACAGAGATGGAATGGGACACAATGGCGCATCATACACATTACACACACAACAGGCATCATATGCGGTGCCTGCCTTACCCTCCTCTCAACCTTGCCATGCCTGCATTTCCTTGCGTCCTGGTTTGCAGCCAACAAAACTTATTCAACAAGGAACAACAGGCCTTGGGCCCTGGGCCCTTGAGCAGGAAGGTGCTGGGCTGTGAGGGAGTGTGGCCGAGGTTAGGCGAGCTGTGGTCCTGGTTTGCAGTCAAGCATGCAGTCAAGCAAGCATGTGACCCCTCTTGCAGTCAGGCCCACTCACACTCGGGCTCTGTAGACGCTCCCCGCACGCACTGCTTCCTCCATTGCCCGGCGTTGGATAGCCCCCTGCAGGTCAACCACACAGCTGGCACCCTCAGTAGCAAGATGGAAAGTGAGCAAGGCAAGGAGGACCGGCAGCAGGGTGGACTACCACTTCCAGTTGCTTGGTGCGGGCCCTGCTTGCACCTGGAGTGATGGGAGGAGGGATGCAGTTGCCAGTAGTAGGTGATGAGCGAGTGGCCCAGAACCCTGTTGTGCTCTGGGGTATATAGCAAAGACTAAGTAGCCACCTTGCCTCAGCATATGCATTGAGAGAACCTGACGAGCTTGCGATCCTTTGCCATGCTGCTTGCCATGCCATGGCTGAAAGCAAACATGTCATCCTAGGGGAACTGAGGGGAAAGTGGGGTCGACATTGATTGAATATGGTGCTTTACGCTAGGTATCCTCCGGGTCTCAGCCTAAAGGTATGAGGGGCCCTGACAAGCTTGCAATCCTGGACGTGCTGATTGCCATGCCAGGGCTGACAGCAACCATGTCGTCTTAGCTGTACAGCTACTGCCAGCGTTGCCCGTACAGACCAGCACGGCACTGGTGCCTGATGACACCCAGCCTGCCTGTAGGCCACTTACCTTGGGGCCGTGGAACAGGTGGCTGACATAGTCCAGTCGACCAGCTGCCAGCAACGAGCCTGGCCTGTACTCAGGGTTCTGCCAGCTAGTATCTGCCGGTGCTGCAGAGGGTGGTGGAGTGCATGGGCGGCCTGCCTGATCGCTGCGGTCCTCCACCTCCTTGGCACCGCCACCCTGTTGCTGCTGATAATGAGGATGAGGATGAGGGCCACTGTCTCCCTCGCAGCAGCCACCCGCCTCGGAGCAGTGGAGGGTGATGGGTTCCAGTAGGGTGGCCCAGTCACTGAAGCTGCCATGGCTGTGGTCGCCGAAGGCCGCAACTGATGTGGGATTCTGGAGCATCACGTGCCCTGTGGCTGCCTCTGCCACCAGCACGTTGGTGGGGGCGTAGCGCAGGGCCATTACATCGAGCACGTTCCAGGGCCAGGCCAGGGGGGCAGCCATGTCAATGGGTGAGCAGCCATAGACCAGAAAGGCCCTGGGAGCAGCAGCAATGGAGCCCTGCTAACCAAAAGGCACAAGGTTATCATCAGTCTGGTTATCATCAGTCTGATGGGTTGCACAGGTTGGGCAAAGCTGGGAGAGTTGCGGAGCTGGAGCGGGGCGATAGGGCAGCTGATGGCTGATGGCTGCACATGCTGTCAAGCTGTGCAAACAGGCTGAAGCAGGCCCCAGAAAAGGCTACTGCACACCCACTGCTGTGATCATAGTAGTAACTAAGAAAACACAGCAAGCAAGGGTTTAAGTACAGGCAGGCCAGCAGGTCGGGTGGCGGTGCCGGCTGCAATGTGCGTGTGACCACCAGAAACACGCAAGCACTGTGCAGGCTGATTATGGTTGCCGGCAGTCTGGAGATGCTGGTTCGCTACTCGAGTCCCGAGGAAAGCCTCATCCTCACTCTTATCCAAACACAGGGATCATCCCTACTGATCCCCTACAAGTCTGGTGCTGAGGCTAAAGTGAACTGCAGGATGTGGACATTATGCTTTGGACGCAAACACTGTCAGCTGGCATGGGTATGCTATGTGGGTGTGTCACACCATCAGTGTTCATTGGAGATCCCTTGCACTAATTGCATTCCTTGCATCGCAGTGCGTGTGCTGTCAAGGCAGGGCCCTGCAGCGCTCACATGAAGGATGTGCCATCCTCCCGCTGCCAGTTGACCAGCAGGGCTTCCAGGAAGCAGCAGCAGGCCAGCGTGTCCTGGAGGTAAAAGATGCCCCGGGAGGTGCTCACACTGCGCTTGCCTGCCCGTGCTGCCTTCAACCAACCCTGCACGCTGGCCCTGCTTGCACACAGTTGGAGGCAACACATGGCAAGATCGGCTCAGCTGTGGGTTCCGACACAGCTGTCCCTGTTGCACTTGTGGGCAACTGGTGCAACTAGTGTGGCACCGGAGGGGCAATGAGGGTGCAGTGCCAGAGGAGGGGCCAAGCAGCCATGTTTGAGCAGATGTTGATGGTGTGGGGTAGGGGTCACTTGTTGATCACACACGGAGTAACACAGGGCCTTCTGGCAACAGCCTACAGCAAGGAAAGGAGGACGAAGTGGGGATGCCACGCTATACCCAAAGCAGCATGGATCCAACAGTCCTGGATATTGAGCATAAGCTATGACACTGTGTCTGCAGCAGGGGGAGATGCTTTGCCTCAGGCACCTGGCAAGGTATGAATGATGAAGACTGGCAACAGGCCAGGACGGTAGCTTCATCAAGTGGCACGCAATAGAGGGGCTAGTGGGTTGCATGGCAGGACTGCACTACAATCCCTCTCAACAACTACCAGCCCCCGTAGGGACTGGCCCACTCAGGTGTACCTAAAGGTAGGAGTCCTGGTGTAGAAGTGAAACAACGCCTTGGTTGTTGCTGCGCGACTTGGATTAGAGCGGCTGACCTGCATGCAGTATCCCAGCAAATGCTGATGAGGTGGGGCAGCAGGTAGCCATCCACAACTCAGGGTGCTATTACAGGAACACTTTGCAAGATGATGGCTGCAGCAGGGTAAAAGAGGGGTTCTCACACGCTGACCTGGTTCATGATGCTGTTTGTGAACCACACATCCTGTTCAAATACCTGCAACCGTTCAGACACAGCTGTGTAGAGCATGCAAGCGTAATGAGCAAGGCTTTACACCTTTGCACCATGTTCACCCCCACCGCAACATTCCCAATTCAACATGGAACAGGGATTTGCCTGTGGGTAATCTTACTCCGCTACAATTTAATAGCTTTGGTTGCATCCTTGATGACTACAAACCCAACAACGGTGGTACAATGTGCCGCACATTCCCTCTGAATACCACCGGGCTTCTCATCAAACAGCTTAATGTTTGTAGGGCTGACAGCCTGTCTACACTACTAGGCCCTTTTGCATTCACCTCCCAGGGTGCCAAAGCCAAGCTGCTGTTGCCCAGCACGTCACCATGTAGTGGCAATGCAAGAACACTGTAGCTGGCTTCTTGTATTGTGAATGAGACGAGCTGCTGCCTGATGGGCCTGGTGATGATGGGTAAGCCAGTGTCAGCTTCATACTGCAGCTCAGCTCCAGACAGAACTTGCTGGAGGCTGTGGAACCTGTCGGCAGGTTCCAGTATGTTTCATGTTAAGCGGCGCGGCGCTAAGAGGCCACAAGTGAGTTCTGTAAAGATCATTGCTCGTACCTGCACCCCATTGCTCGCGCTCAGGGTATCGCCCCCGTCACAATGTGCTGCAGTTAAAGTACATCTACCGTGGTAGCAGCACAGTATGGGGCATCGACGGAAGTTCCGCTCGCATGTACAGTGTCGAAGGAAACATGTAACATGCGTGAGCGCAGCCGCACATCGTTAGCGTGGCGTCAAGGCGGCTACTTGTGCATTGGCATCATAGTCATGCAAGCTTCCAACATGCCCCTTCAAACCTTGTACCATGCGGGGTTGTGACTTTGCATCATTGCACTGATCACACAAGAGTCCAAATGCACTGCAAAGGTACTAGCTGCAATGGGGTGATAACGCATGGTTCTGGTGGGTGTTTGCATACAGTTAGGGCGCGACCGATCATATGACTTGCTGAGGAATTGGTCATATGACTGAATATGACGGCTTAAAGATGTGATATGACCGGATCTGTAGTCAAGAGGATAATGTAGTAGATCGCCACACAAACCCACCTGGGAACCCCGAGTGTAGAGAGGGTTTGATGTCCTCTCAGTTGTAGTTAGTAACACTCCTCTGCTCTCCTCCAAATAAGATCACGAATGAGACCATGGTTGAAACCAGATTGAGACCACGGCAATGAGGTTACGGGGTTTTGCGGGTTTTGGCTTAATTATATTTCATCATATTCCATCATGCTTGATCATATGGGGTCATATCTTAAAGATTATTTCGGGCGCGCCTTACATACAATCCTGTTACAAAATGCCCAATGCAATGCTTAAATCAGGGTACAGATTGGTTAATGAAAGCCAGGAATACGACGACTATTTGTGAACCCAACGCAACATCTGGGTCATATGCCTACACCTATCCCTGCCATGCTACTGTTGTGAATGTAAGAGGTGCCAGGGCCAACGGGTAGGTTTGCTAGCTGGAATAACTGTGTGGTGAGCTGGCTGCATGTTCGATGCAAAGCTGTTGGCTCTACCTGCTCCCACCCATCACCTCACAGCCTGTTGACACTCACATTCCCCACCGCCAGAGGGTCAGCTCCTCGAGGGTTGGTCTGGGCTTGGCTTGGCTTGCTTTGGGTCACCCCGGCCATTGGCCATGCCAATCCGTGCCAGGCCTGCGCATCGCACCACGCCCTAGTGGAGGATAGCGAAGGCTATCGCGGTAACTTACGCGCGCTAAAACTCGCGTTTTGGACTGAAGCCTCCCAGATCACTCCGCCCGCCATTCCCGCGGACTGTGAACATGGTCGCTCGCTGCAGCCTGGGGCTCAACGGGGTGCGACCGTACGTGGGTCGCAGGGCGAAGCGCAAGATTCCCTGGGTTGGGTCGGGACCCCTCATGGCCCGGGCAATTCCTGACACCTGGCACGGGCCCTTCTGACACCTAAGCCGGGACCTGCCTGACCCTCCCTCCAAGCATGCACAGCATCTCACTGAGGTGTCAGCAGCACCGTGCGTGGACTTTGTTTCGCTACCGTGTACTCTGCTGAAGCCTTGACCCCATCATTCTAGGGCTTCTGTCAAGACCTTAAACTTTTCGGCCAGTGGTCCTTTCCGCGTGCTTCCACCTTCGTCGGATAGCTGGGCGAGTCTATATTCCGGGATGTAGCCCAGGCAAGCTCTATCACCTTTTGTGGTACATACAATGACAAAATGTGGCAGAGGGTGATTGTGGCATGGGGCGATCTCATCGCAGGGGCCGATTGGCGGAGTCCTGGGTTCATCCCCGACGGGGTGGACCCTGTGCCACCGTTGGGCGCCCGCATCGCTGCGTTTCTCGCACTGTGCGCGAAATTCAAGCCGAAAATTGCGATGGGCCATCCTGGACCCCGTCGCCGCGCCCTCCTGGAACGCCATAAAGCGATACGTGCCAAGCTAGTAAGTAGTGGCAGTGGCAGTGCCGGAAACCTCCATTGTGGCGGGCGCCGCGGACGCTACGGAAAAAATGACAGTGCCATGCACCCAACTTGCACCGACTTGAGCGAAGCGTGGCGTGACTCAGTCTCGTGGTGTAGTGACATGGCGTGGCAGCACGGCTCACTGCGATGGCCTGCGGCGCACTACGAGCCTGCCTCTTTAGTGCGAACTTTGCTACGGACGCCACGGAGCGCCTCGCCACCCTGCTCTTGTAGGTGGGTCGCTGCTTGTTTGCGCTATCTCAAGTTTCGACCTGGTGGCGGGCGGTGTACTGGGACAAGGCTTCAGTCTAAAACGCGAGTTTTAGCGCGCGCGAGTTACCGCGATAGCCTTCGCTATCCTCCACTAGGGCGTGGTGCGATGCGCAGGCCTGGCACGGATTGGCATGGCCAATGGCCGGGGTGACCTTTGCTGAATGTGTGTAATTCTGTGTGAGCTTGGCCTGGATGTTTGCATATAGTTTTGTTACAAGATGTCCAATGCAATGTAAAAATCAGGGTACGGATTACTTCATGACAACCAGCAATACGACGAACCTCCATGTGAACCCAACGCAATATCTGTGTCACATGTGTGCCATATCCATGAATACACCTGGAACACAGTGGTGTGGGAGATATGAGCGTATATAGGGCTGCGATGTACAATTCGTTGCATGCAATGATTGCAACGGCAATGTGAAGGTGCAAAGTTTGCTACTAGGTCATGACTAGGGTACGTCCATAGAGTACTAGGTGGCTCGGATTCCTAGAATAACCTATAATTATAGGCTATAAGAAAAGAATTATAGACTAGACAAAAAACCTAGAATCATAGGCTAAAACCTAAAAATCTAGGCCGCTCCCTAGTTATGAAACGGAGATGCAGTATGAGTTTAGCCTGATTTGGTGCACACAACCATGTTACAACTAGGGAGCGTCTGGACCCGTGTAACGTTACATGTTACATTGTTATGTTATGTTACATGTTACATCCCGTATACGTACACGTGCCGGTCATGTTACATAGCCTTCTTAGCTGCTCGGCTCGAATACAGTGAGCTTGTACACCCCGCCGCACTGGTCGCAACTGCTCCCGCACCTGAAAATATTTTTGGGGCCGCGGGCCGCGGGCTGCAGCTCGGCAAGCCGCAGTCGCAGTTCTAGCAGCTGCTGATGGCTGCTGCGAATGTTTCCAAGCAGCAGGTCTACAACAGTCTCAATTTGGCAGCAAATGTTGTACTTCAGCAAGTTCGCAAATGACTGGCTCGTTCGTTACAATAGCGACGGCATTGTGGTGTGCCACTGCAAAAGGTGCCCACAAACAACCGGGCCGAGCTCGGCGTCGCTAACATGAGCCAGCTGCCAGGCACAAATGCAAGTTTTGGCCCACTGCCGCGAGAGAACCGGGGTGAAGCAATGCCTCAAGGCATTCAGCGGGCTGGCAGGCGCAGGATCGGACTCTTTCTCGACACGCAGCAACTTCTGACTTTTACTTGTACCTCTATTTCTACTTTTGCTTCTGCTTCTACTTCTACTTGTACTTCTACTCCTGACTTCTACACGCAACAACTTCTGGCTTTTCCACAACCTTATCATGCATGTCCTGGTGCCGGGACGTGTGCGATTGGCGTAGCACCGTGCGGCATGCGATGAACGCTTACTCTGCTATACGCCCGTAATGCCAGGAACCCCGTAATCGTTAGCATGTAACATCCCGTGTAACATCCCGTGTAACACCCGTATAACCCGCAAATGTAACAGTTACATGTACGTACATGTACGTACATGAGACGCTCCCTAGTTACAACCCTTTCAGCCCAACCAGCGACCCAGGTTCCACCACCACGACACTATTCCCCTTAGCACTAAAAGCAGCACATGTCATATGCCTTGTGATGCCATTGGGATGGCAGGTCCGATGCTGGGAGCGACCCCTTCTTAATCCGCATGCAGCTGTACCACACAGCCTGAAATGTATCCTATGCCGCACGAGTCGAGACTGTTGTCGAGCTCCCGCTGGCTCAGGGCCACTGTCGTGGACGGCGAGGCTGTACGTCATGTATGGTCATTATCTCATCCAGTCGTGAGTACAAAGGACGGATGAAGCAGAGTAGGGCAGATGTTCAACAACAATCTAAGCAGCAATAATCAACAGATGCCGGGCGGTATGATGGACAGGAGGTGAGTCATATAATGTGATGTGTACCACGGGCACCACTCTCATCTGTCATTGAGCTGAGCAAGTTGAACATGCGATCTACAGTTGTATGGAAGCCACCCAGTTTGTGGCAAGGCTCGTCAATAAACGTCCTTGTCTCCCACCAAGCTGTCGGGGCCAGGCCGGCCCACCAGGTACGCCACTGCCGTAGCCACACCCGCAAACACCAAGAAGGCAGTGGCGCAAGTGTCAAAGTAGGTTGTGCTAGTGGGGATGTGCAGCAGACGCGCCACCTGCAGAACAGGTGCACAGCAGGGTAGCGGAGAGCCACCCAGCGCGCACAGAGTGCCCCAACCCGCTCAGCCCCCACAGTCCACACAGCGTAGCCTGTAACATGCAGTTCACATAGCTTGGCCCGCCGTGTATGGTCCACACAGCGTAGCTTAGCTTCACACCCTTAGCTTAGCTTCACAGGGTTAGGGTTAGCTTAGCTTAGCTTCACACCCCACCCTAACCCTCACTCTCCTCCGTGCCCTAACATGTAAACCACTCCAGCCCTGCTTCCTACCAGTCCTATCCCCCTTCCACACACACCAGTGTTTTTTTTTCGCGCTATTCATATTTTCGCGTTAAATTTCGCTGAATAGTGGACCTGAGCCGTAAATTTTGGACGAAGCCAAGTATGGTCGAGCTATGAAATTGAGGGTTTGAGCCTGGGCCATATCACTTTGCGCTATAAAATTCGAAACTCGCCAAACGAAAAAAAAAACACTGACACACACCCTACCCTTGAGGCAGGCCCACCCTCAGACCAGTGTTGCAGGCAGTGTGCCAGTACCAGTATGACGTAGGTCTGCAGCCTGGCTGCTGTACTGGCTGGCAAGAAAGGGCAATGGTGCAGGGGGTGCTTGCCTGCCTGCCATCAAGGCCCAGGCTAGCCAATCATCCCACAGCCACTGCCCTACCCGCTACTGACTCCTGTCTGCCACTAGCAGCTATACCCCAACAGGCCCACAATCATGACAACTACAATCTAACTAGACACCCATGGCCTTCTGCTACTCCACAGATCAAGTCTGAACAGGGTGTTAGCCCTACCTTTGCTTCCAACCCTCACCCCTCCAATCCCTAACCCAAACAATAACCTGGATGTTAAGCCTGAACAGGCCTATTGACCACTAGCCTACCAGCCTCCTCGCCCCTGAGTAGGCCTGCTAGGCACTAGCCTCCACCCCATGACCCTATGCGCCTGCTTGCCCACAAGGCTCAGGGCCCACTGCCCGCATCATCCTCACCCGCACACCACACCCCCAGCAAGCCCACGCCAAGCCGGCCCACATCATCGGAGCTACACCACTGCCACACATGACGTACGGAGTGTGGGAGATTTAGAGGTGGCGGGTGAGCGTGAGAGGGGTAGTGCACCACTGCCACATGTGGAGTCTGTTTTCCAGGGGTGGGTGCTGGTGTACAGTGCCGTGGGAGGGGTGGAGGGGCCAGCGTGCACCCGTCCAGCCAGAACCCTCCTCACCTGCGCTAAGGGCCCCACCCTCAGCAGTGCGGGGTCTGAGGCCTCCCGCCAGCAAAGCCCAGCAAAGCCCAGCATTGCCAGCCGCGCGTGCAGCAGCTCGTTGGCTTTGGAAAACCCCCAGGTGCCATCCACGCCCAGCAGCTGGGGCCACTTAGGGGTAGCTCCTGACTGCTGGCTCAGAGGGTGGGCAGGCCGCTTGGCTATGTCCTGTGTATGTGGGTCAGGCTACAGGCACGCTCACGTGAGGTGACACATGGGGTATCACACAGCAGTACGCCAGCCAGGTTGGACGTCTCCTCATCTTCAAGCTGTGCTGATTTCTCATAATGATCAGCATTACAGGCCAGGACAGCATCACCACTGCATGCTGAAGCTACCAGGCGATGTAGATGGTGTAGGGAGGTAGACGTTATGTGGGGGTTACGCTGAGGAGGCCCTGGTAGCCATTCCCCATGGCGGAGCAAAACATGCGAGGGCACAGGGCAGCCACTCGTGCTTCAGCCCTGCCCTGCAGCCCCAGTGGCACAGCGCCCCAGAGCACTTCTAAGGTAGCCCACCAGGCCAGGAAAGCACCGCCGCTGCATGCTGAAGCTGCCAGACGAGCATGGGCCGACAGCCCCGCCCCAATGCCCCAGTGAACTCATGCCGTGGCTGCGCCTGGATCCCTGATAGGCTGCAGCTCATGGTATGGCCCGCCCTGCCTTGCACCAGCATGCCAGCCTCCCCCAGATCATGCTGCCAGCCTCATCTCAACCTCTCCTACTGCGCCTTACCTTTCCTTTGTCATGCTGGAGGCCAACCCCACTCTGCATCACCCCTCCACAGACTCACTCTACCTCATCCCTCCCCAGATCTACTCTAGGCAACCACCTGCACTGCTTAGCATCATGTCCCATGATCCACTATACAACACCCAGTGTCATTGGCTTCCCTTAAAAAGCCTTGTTGTCTCGCATCATGACACCACACACACACATTAGGACATGACAGCCTGATGCAATGCTCGCCACAAGTGCTTGCCAACACTGCGCTGCAATCGCTAACATCACTGACTGACACCGACACAGCCACCCAGAGAGTCACAGCTACTCCACACGTGGCCCCAGCCACCTAACCTGCTCGCCCAGCTGCTGTTGACCTCACGCCCCCGCCTGCAGCCTGCTGCCGCCCCTCACCCTCTGGTTCTTGAGGGAGTAGGTGGGGGACCACGGCGCTAAGGCGGCCACCAGGTTGCCAAACGCCAGGGTTCCTACCTGGCATCAGGTACACAGGCATCAGCGCTGGGTGGGGCAGGCAGCAGCAGGGCGGCAGCAGCAGCAGGGCGGCGGCAGCAGCAGCAGCTGCGTGGCGGGTGTGGCAGCAGGATGGCAGCGTGTATGTCCGCTGGCAGTTCCCTAGGGCTTGGCAAGGTACCAAGGCTGGGTATGAGGGTGAACTGAGAGGCAGGGGTGTTGCCTAGGTTATCGGCTCCACAGGTTTGGAGAGGGCGGTGCCGCACTGCTCCCCTGCTGTCCACACTCCCACCAGCTGTGCAGCCGGCTACCCACCAACAAGTACCCTGCCTGGGCGGTGCGTGGCAGCAGGTGTGCTCTGCAACTATACAGGTTGGAGCGTGCTGTATCAGGTTCGTGAAAAGTGGCGAAAGAAGTGGCGAAAGAAGTGGTGAAAGAAGTGGTGAACGAAGTCAGCTACACTAGTGCACACTATCCTTGCTGACTCTGACACAGCGCCTCTTGCCCTTTATAGCTATAATAGTAGCGAGGTCAGTAAAGTATGTGCACCAGCGCACCACTCTCACTGGAGGAAGCTGATTGGACATGTCCCAGCCATTGCCAGCTGGGCAATGAGCACCAACCACGGTTTTGTAATTAGTGCAGTTTAGCCGAGGGCCCCTTCCCCAGTCAGGCAGCCGGGCAGTGAGGCAGCAGCTGGGCAGTGAGGCAGCAGCTGGGCTGCAGGCATTCAGCCTCAGCAACCACCACCAACCAGCTGCTACCACCCCATTACCCACCACCAGCCCACCACCCACCAACCATCCAGCTGCCTTGGGGCCCACGGGAATGATGGTGCCCAGCTGGGTGAGTATGCTGGGGTGGGAGGTCAGGTGCACCTCCCAATAGCAGGCCGCTAGCACGCCCAGCATGGCGGCGCGACCCACCCAGATTTCACGCCTGCAGCAGCAGCCAAGCAGCCCTGAGCCACGCAGGCAAGCAGCCAAGCAGGCAAGCAGGCAACCAGGCAAGCGGCCTGCTCGACAGCTGCTCATTTTTGTGGTGGGGCGGTGCTGGTTGGGAATAGCCTGGTTGGTGATGCGTGTACAGGCTCATGTGCTAATTGTGCTGGAGCCTTCTTGCTGCACAGCCCTGACGGACGACTGGCTATGTCGTGTCGCGACACGGTTGATGAGATGCTTGGCACGGCAGTAAAAATGTCACAGCGGCTACCAGGGTGCTCTACTTGTCTCGTCTTCATCAGGGCTGCCCTGATCAGAACCATAAGGTGAGTTGGGTAGGAAGTTGAGGGTCAAGGGATCTCGCTCAGCAGCTCCTTGCCGTTGGCATAACTTGCTATAAGCCAGCTGGGGTGAGGATGAACGAGGTTTGAGGCATGCAGACATCTAACGAGCCTAAACACTTCCTAGATGATCTAGGAAGCAATGATATCCAATTAGTTGTTTGAAGGTCAGGTCGAACAGCCATAGCCACTGTCACCTAGGCTGCTGTGCTGCTCAGCTGCTCGAGGCCAGCTGCGGCAGGCGGGTGGTCAGGCAGGCAGGCCGGCAGGCTACTGGGCTGCGACCCACCTGCGCGTGAAGGCTGGCTGTGTCAGGGGGGTTCGCGGCGTGTCTTGGTCGTAGGCTGGGAGCAGGCCGGCCTCAGCAGCCCTGCATGGCAGGCAAGTATGGCTGTGATGGCTGAAGAGGTGGTGATGATGGGGATGTTCAAGGCATTGATGAGGCGTGGCTGCTGCTGCTATCGCTCCAGTCTGTGGTCAGCAGTGTGCGGCAGCAAAGCCTGTGCGGCAGCAAAGCGTCCTACAGCAGCGTGTTGTACATGCCTGTCTGTTGTGCTGGCCACAGACACCACTGGCAAAGCAGCATACAGCAGGAGCCTCACGGGCACACCCCAGCTGTTGCTCCCTATCTGAAGGCTGTGATGTGATGGCGGCAGACACTTGGGAGAGGCGAGGGCGCACCCTTGGCCCATGGCCCTGTGGCATTTCCACTGCCGTGCGCAGGGACGCCTCACCCACATCCCTCACCTTGCCATTCCTCCCTCATTCCTTGGAAGCTGCCTGCTGTGGTTGTGAGCCTGGCCTGATGGGCTGCACCTGCTCTGCACCAAGCCTGATGGGCTGCACCTGGTGGACTGAGCTGGTGGTGGTGGTGGTGGGGCACGGTCAGGGCTTGTGGCCGACGCCCTGGTCGTGGCAGCATTGGTGGGTTTGCAGCACCGCTAGACCTGGACCTTCCATACACCGCCCTGCTTACTGCCCCTGTCACACTCTTGCCTTGACCCGCCGCTCGGGCTAGCTCTCACTTGCGCAGGGTGAGCAGGGAGGGAGGTGGGGAGCTGCTGGAGATGCTCTTCAGCAGCCCGCCAGGGTCCCTCCTGGCGGCAGCTTGCAGCTGCAGGGCAGGCACAGCCAGAAGGGGACACCACCTACACCCTGCACAGCCCTGCAGCTCTCTTCAACAGGCGGTTGGCAAGCCCACTTAGCTCAGCTGGGTGGTCACTGCTGCCTGCTGGTGCAGCACAGACCCTGAGATGAAAATGCACCTGACTGGCGCCTGTGGTGATGTTAGCAAGTGAAGATGGCATTAAATCTGAGCACATGCGGTGGTTTCCATGCCCGCTTGACTACTATGGCTGTCGGGTTTTGCATGCCACATGTTCTCCCGCATCTCCTGCACAGCCCAAGTACCTCAATGCCCTCTGCTTCTCATGCATCCCTAATGCCCTCTCTACGTGCGCCCTTCATGTGTCCTCCCTACTCCTAGCTCAGCTTTGTGTGATATGTTATGACGCCTGTACGCCTGTATATGTTATGACGCCTGTGCCAGGCTACCGTTATTACAGGCACCTGCTGAATGTGCGACCGCAACTCAGCATCGTTCAGCGTAGACTCCACCTCGTCGTCAGACTTGAACCGCAGGGGTCTGCGAACATGGCCGGGACACGGCGCATGCAAGGCGGGACACGCCGGGTAACGAAAACCCCGCGGGTCAACGCTGCCATGCAGCGCGTGCTTACTTGCAACGTCGACCTGGTGACGACACCGATGCCCATCTTCCAGTTGCTCTCGTGCCAGCCCGAGACACGAACTTGTCCGTGGCGACCTGCATTGTGAAGTAGTCTCTGTGCTGAAGGTCTAAACATCGTCGGAGGTCTTGTAGCTGGGGTTGTGACGTGGCCGGTCAGCTCACACTTGACATTGTTCGGGCGAATGTTTTGCTGGCCCTTTGGCTTGCCACTCTAAAACGAACAAGGGCCCCTGTTCGTCAGGCCTCTCAAAGCAGCCATCTCTTATGACTTTGATGTAAGGCCCAGCTGGGAGGCCCACTTCCCACACATTGTTGGTATATGTCGCTCTGGTTCATGGTTGTGGCAAGCTGAAGCGTCGTCTAGCGCACACTGCACACCAGTAGCTCGGGTTTTGCCAAGATTGCGGGTCAAGCGTCATGCTTGCACGCATGGCCGTCACTTCCCAAGTTCACGTGCGGCAAATTAAACCTTGTCCGCGGGTGCTCCCAGAGCATGGTAGTAGAAGTCCCGCCCAGTGACATCCCCAAGGAAGCATCAGGAAAGCCTACCTGCCCGATCTGCGCGTACATAGAAGCAGGGCCTTGCAAGCAGGAGCACCAGGACTGGACTAGCTGTCGTGAGCAAGCAAAGGTGGAAGGCAAGGACCATTTGGACGTGTGCCAAGACGTGGTGAGCATCAGACTGGGCAGCTGAGCCAAGTGGATAGAAATCCATTCTCGTCATGGTGCAGTGGTCGCCAAGCAGCCTTGCTGCAACACACAACCTAACTTTGTTGATGTTGAATATAAGCAAATGACTGCTGTGCCATTCATGCAGTTTCGGTCATTTTTGAAGTGTACATTTGACAACATCGAGTACTACGAGCCCTTCCATCAAATGCTGAAGCTTGGAGATGAAGATGACAATGATGACCTTCATGACAGCGACTCTCAAGGCAGCACTGCCAGTAGGGCTAGTGGCTCAGCTGCTCAATGAAGGTGTGCCTGCAGCTGCTGCCGCTGCCTGTTTGCAGATGCTGGCTTGGGTACTGCCTTATGAGGGTAGCTATCAGTACACTGATGAAGCCGTCCAATGCTTCACCTCTGACTTGCATAACGCACTCACCCCTGCACATAGTCTTAATTGCACGGCACAGCTTGGCCTGAGTGACCAGGGCGAGCATCTTAGCCCCTTGCCCCCATGATGTCCTGCCAGGGCCCTCAGCATGCAGCTCAAGAGGACGGTGCCCCTTCCCCTCCTCCTCCTCCTCACCTGTTGGCTGGGCAGCGTCAGAGCCTCCAGGATGGCTACCACATCCACCAGCGTGTCTTGACCCTGCTTGTGCAGATTGAGTAACCTGCAGCAGCAGCAGCAGCAGCAGCAGCAACAGCCAGGACATCCTGCATGCAACACCATATCAGGTCCAGGGCATCCTACAGCAAAGCCAGCATGCCTAGCAGCCTAACGGCTGACGGCTTAAGCGGTGTAAGCCACATCATCAAAGCCAGCATGCTGATGGTATGCACTAACAACTCTTTACACAAACCTGCAGCTGCACACCTGTGACTCCCTGCCCAATGTGTGTGCACGCACAGGGCAGCGCACACTACCAAACCTGTGGGCCTGGCTTCAACAACCCCAGTATGCTTCTCGTCACGCCTCACCACGGACGACTCCTTGCAGGCTTCTAGCAGTGCCCTCCTGAACTGAGCTGAGCCAGGCATGAGGATCACACGCTTCTATCAGGGTAGGGGTGGGCCACCGTCCACTGGATTCAGTGCCGAGTTCCCATCCCTCTCAGCCTGGGCTCAGTCCTTATGCCTATGCCACACTCTTACGCCACACTCTTGCAACCACCGTCCATCAGATCCAGTTTTGAGATGCCATCTCATCCCATCTCAGCCCTTGCGCCTACGCCACCCCCTTACGCCTGCTCGGCCTACCAGAGCTCCATCCAACCCGGACCCACCCAGGCAGGTGGCTGGACTGTAGCTCGGAACGCGGATCAGCGCATGTATTTCATGCCAACTCTGCACAATAGCCCTTGCGGTCAGGCAATAGTGTAGGTGGTAGGCACTCATGCACCATGTCCATGTGCATTAGGTATACTCCACACAGCCCATTAAAACCTTTGAGTCGGGCCACTAGTGGTTGTAGCTCTCATTGTAATTACTGAGGATGCAATACTTGAAAGCAGCTGAACAGCAGGTAAAAAAAACTGCCTAGAATGTAAAGATGGCTGAACAATCCCTGAGAACAAAGCAATTATTGTCTCCGACTCTAGCTGACGCGCCTAGAATTATGGCTGTAACATTGTATGCGACATGCACATCCTGCTCGAGTCCCACCAAAAACACACACAGCACGAACAAGTGCACCATCGACCACTGCACCACGCTGATACCTTCTGTACGGGCGTCCCTGCACCCTACATGCCCCTCTACCGACCTCCCCATTCCCCAGCAGCCGCCAGTGTCACTAGCCACTGAACAGGATGCCCCGGGCCACCACTGCCAGCCCCTGGTCCTCCAACAGCAGCGCCTCGTCAGCCAGGCCCTTCCTGGCCTTGTGTGGCCACAGCTCCTCCCCACCTGGCAGCACAGCCTCAACCTCCACCCCTGGGTGCTCCAGGTTAAAGCCGGGGCCAGGGGTGAGCTGTGCAGGGCTGCACTGATTGCTGCTGGCAGAGGCTATGCGGGCTGGGGTGTGCTGCCCCAGTGGCTGAGCGGAGTGTGGGGAGGAGGGCGACTGTGGCAAACTGGGCGGCTGCACCTTTGGGGGGCTGCAGGCAAGGCCGACTGGCATGGGGCAGGGGAGCTGGCTCGCAGTTGGCTCTGGCACCGCCTTGTGGGCTGGTGACCTCTGGCCTGCAGTGGGGGCCTTTGTGTCAGGGCTGTCAGGGGCGCAGCGCTGAGTGCAGGCCTCATCGCACAGCTCCCTCACTAGGTCGGTGACCTGCTCCCCCTCACTGCCTTGCTCCCCCTCTGCTACGTCCTCTTCCACCTCAGCAAGAACAGCCCCCCTGCCCCTGGCACCATGGCCTGCTGCCTGTTGGCTTGAGTGGCACTGACAACCATGGCAGCTGTCCCGTCGTGCTGGATCCCCTGGGCTGTGCAGCTTGCACCACTGCTGCCGCTGCTCACCAGCAGACAAGAGCTGGCAGTCCAAGTGGGCACCTACAGAGCACGCCCTTCCCTGCATCAGGGGCGCTGCACCGGGCAGTGGGTCAGTCACGCTGTCACTCAGTCCAGACAGTTCAGTGCCAGCAACCCAGGGGGCTGACAGCGCTGTGGGACTGAGGGCAGGGTGGCATGCAGCAGGAGGCGGAGAGGCAGTAGGGTGGGGCTGCGCAGCCAGGGCGGTAGGGTCCCAAAGCAGCTGCTGTGAGGTGCGGCTGAGAAGGGTGAAGGCAGAGGTGCACATTGCGGATGTGGGTGAGGTGCCAGCGATGCCAAAGGGGAGGGCGGCGGGGCTGGAGCAAGGGGTGGGCCAGGTGGAGGTACGGCGCAGCTGCTGGGGGCTGGTGCCTGGTGTGGCAGTGGGACCTGTGCGCGGCACCACCACCTCTGGCGGCTCCACTGACAGCGTTCTGCGCACCAAGCCTGGAGCATCGCTGCCCAGGGCTGGGTAGGCGGCCACACGCTGTGGTGAGTTCGAAGGCAAGGCCAAGGCGAAGGGGGAGTTGTGAGCAGGGGAAAGCTCTTCGCTGCTCACTGCAAGAGCGCTGGGCTCTGCGTTACGAGCAGCAACATGTGAGCCACTCCCCTCCACTGCTCCAGAGCCCAGTGCACCCTCCAGCACACCAGCCTGTATGGGGTTTGTCGTGACGCGCACGGCAGGGGGTGGTGAGCCCGGCAGCTGCGCACGGACCTGGATCCCTCGCTCCTCCCCGTCACTGCGGCCTCCCAGGGACCAGGGCCAAGCTCCTGCCGCCTCCTCCGCCTCATCCTCGACCTGCTGCAGCGCACTGCCACCTCTGCTGCTGCCCAACTCCCCAGCCAAGCTCGCTGTACAGTCAAATGGGGAAGGGGCCAGGTATGAGAAGGATGGGTCAAGGCTGCTGCTGAGCTGGAGCTGGTGGTGGGTGTTTAATTCAGCTTCCTCAGCTTGCTTGCTGCCATGCTGCTGCTGCTGCTCAACAATCTCATCCTGTTCGTGACCCGGCGAATGCCGCAGCACTGGTGCTGGGGATGGGTGTGAGGCTGACTCGTACGCACTGCCACCCTGCTGGCCAGCTGAACTGACTTCATCACTCTTCCCTTCAACCTTGCGCCACCCATGGCTGTCCTCCTGGTCCGCGACAACCCCCGGCGCTGCCACCTCCTTCCCCACCGCCTTGCCTTCACCTTGCTCACCAGGGTCTTCCCCCACCACCTGCCCCATAAGCTGCGCGATGGTGCCATCTGCTCGCAGAGTGTTGCTGCTGGCTTGGGTTGAGGCTTGGGTTGCTGCTGGCTTAGGTTGAGGAGAGGCTGGCTTGGGTGAGGCAGGGTGGGGGACAGCAGGCTTGGGCGGGGTGTGGGTTGGTGGAGAAGGGAGTTGCGTGGTGGGTGGGGACGAGGTCGGCTTGGGTAAGGCAGGGATGTTTAAGGCAGGTTTAGGTGAAGAAGGTATGTGAGTGGCAGGCATGGACGAGGTCGGTGGGGGGGAGGCCGGTGGGGGTGAGGCAGGCTTTGGTGAGGACGGAATGGAAGAGGG
>JASKMD010000020.1:1185382-1215934 GCA_030144725.1 Haematococcus lacustris | reverse complement strand
ACCCCCACCCCCACCCCCCACCCCCACCCCCACCCCCACCCCCACCCCCACCCCCACCCCCACCCCCACCCCCACCCCCACCCCCCACCCCCACCCCCCACCCCCACCCCCCTCCTTCTCCCCCCCTGAACCCCCCCCCCTACCTCCCTCCCCCCAGGCCACTACATCTTCCTGCCCAGCATCCCCTCCCTGGGCCGCCTGTACGCCCAGCACCCTGCACTCAGGGGGGCGTGGTTCCTCTCGGTGAGGGGGGGAGGGGGAGGGGGAGGGGAGGAGGGGAGGAGGGAGGAGGGAGGAGGGAGGAGGGAGGAGGGAGGAGGGAGGAGGGAGGAGGGAGGAGGGAGGAGGGAGGAGGGAGGAGGGGGAGGAGGGAGGGAGGAGGGAGGAGGGAGGAGGGAGGAGGGGGAGGGAGGAGGGGGAGGGGGAGGGGGAGGGAGGAGGGGGAGGAGGGAGGAGGGAGGAGGGAGGAGGGAGGAGGGAGGAGGGAGGAGGGAGGAGGGAGGAGGGAGGAGGGAGGAGGGAGGGGGAGGGAGGAGGGAGGCAGGGAGCAGGGAGGCAGGGAGGAGGGGCAGAGGGAGGGAGCGCCCTCTGAATGCCTCTGCCGGGCACCTGTCGTGCCTGTTTGCCCGCAGCCTGCGCGTGTGGCCGCCGTGGCTGACAGCATCCGCCGCCTCAGCCGCCTCCTGTGGAACGTGCACCTCAGCCTGGCGGACGACTTTGACCCGGCCTTCAAGGTAAGCCTAGCACTGCTTGGCATTAGTATATTCATGGTATGAAAAAGGGGTAGGGCACAGCAAAGTTGGGAGGTGGGCTCGGAGGGATGTGGAAGGAGTTGTGAGGGAGGGAGGGGCTGTCTACCACACATCATGGATTGCTGTATCGCATGCCTGTCCTCTAGCCCATCAGCCCAACCGCCCAACTGTCTTGCTGTTGTAGGCGCTTGCTGGCCACCCACTCTACCCCCCGCCGACCTCCTACCGCACCTGGCCTCCTCCTTTGCCGCTGCCATCGAGGGCGCTGATTACGGCCTTCCCTAAGAACCGCGTCATCGCTGTGGACCACCTCCACGCGGTGGCCGCAGCAGTGAAGACGCTGCAGGCCACCAGCGACAAGCGCCACAGGCGGGTGTTGAAGGAGAGGCAAGGGAAGGAAGGGCTGGGTCACTCATCTTGTACTTGTCCCTCGTACTGCCTCGCACTCTTCCCTGCCCGCTTCTCGCCCCCTTGCACCAGCACCATGTGGCCCTGGCTCTTTCACTACCTTGGCAGTCTAGTCGCTGTGCTTCTGCTGTGGCCGCGGCGGTGTCGTCGAGACAAAACCCCGCTGTGCGGAAGAACCCTCACTCTCTCTTACTCTCCGCAATTCATACCCCGCGCTTCCCACCGCACTGGTCGCAGGCAGCTGGTCAGCCAGCTGCTCAAGCCGGGTGCTGCGCGGCAGCAGGCAATGCGGACCCTGCGGCGCGCATCGTATTTTGTGGGGCCCGCCTCCGGCGGCTACACGCCGCAAGGCGGCTTCGATAGCGGTGGGCTGACCCCAGTGGACGTCCAGCACTTCGCAGACGCTTGGATGGGTGGCGCTGCTGCTAGCGGCTCTTTTGATCCGCGTCGCGATTCACTTTTCGACGGCCGGCAGGGGTGGCAGATCGCAGAAGGGGAGGAATGCGGGGACTCGGAGAGGGGTGCGAGTGAGGGGGCGCCACACTTCTCATACAATCGCGATAGTGTGACCAGTGCCGTAGCCGGCCGCCGACCGCCTGAAGAGTCGGACTCGAAGTTGCGTCCCTGCGCTCCCGTGGAGGATGGACACGTCATCGTGAGGATAGAGGGTCCCGATGCAGCGAACCCACCAACAAGCCACCAACCAGCAGCGATAGTAGCCGCAGTGCCCCAAGCAGCGCTGTTGCCTGATCAAGCCGCGATGGCTGCGCCCTTTGGAGAAGTAGGCGCAAATGCATGTGTAGGCACAGGCAAAGCTGCCACCATAGCTACGTCAGCAGCAGAGCCAGGAGCAGAGGCAGGGGCAGGGGCAGGGGCAGCATCAGCAGGAGCATCAGGGGCAGCCTTGTGTGCCCACAGGTTTGTGGTGTCTGGGACCTCAGCGTCTGCCCTGACTCAGGCCGCTCAGGCTGCTGAGGCAGTGCAAGTAGCCCCGTCCCCCAGCCCTGCAGCGCTCCCCCACACAGCAGCAGGCTTGGCGGGTGGGGCAGAGGCGGTGGCAAGGTCAGGGCCGGCCACAGGGGTGACCCCAGGGCTGGAGCACAGGGCTGGCTGGGTGCTGGGTGCGGGCCCAGTGCCCTCCCCCCTCCCCCCCCGCCCCCCCACACCATGGTGCCCCCGTACCCTTGAGCCCCACCTGCCCACCCCAGCCCTGCCCGCCACCCCCCCGCCCCGCCCCCAGCAGGGCTGCCAGCCGCACCTACCGCAGCGCCTCCCACGCCCCCTCCACCACGCCCCACCTCCTCGCAGCTGCCCTGCTTGCCGCCCGCACCGCCTCCGCCCTCAGCCACACCAGTGGCAGCACCCTCCCCCCCGGCCCCCCACATGCTTCGGCTGGGGGTGAGGGGGGGTGGTGGGGGGGCGGCAGGGTCAAAGCCGGGGAAGGGGAGAGGGGGCTGCTCACTGGGCCTAGCCTGCGCCGCAGCCAGTGCGGCAAGGGGGGGCCAGGGGAGGGGCCCCTCACCTTCGCCCCCTTTGTCATGCGGTCCTCGGTCACGGGCAGCCTGCAGCCCGCCTGCATCCCCTCAGCCACGGCAGTGCTGGAGTCAGCGTTGTCGGCAGGCAGCGGGGCGGGGCTGCCCCTGGCAGCGTGGGGCCGGGGGGGGGCAGGGGGGGGGGCGCAGGGGGCCGGGCGACTTTAGTGTGAGGTTGCCGCGGGAGTCTCACTCTATGCATGGGCCACGGCGGTCACTGGATGTGTTGAAGTGGGAGGGGAGGAGTGTGACATGCAGTGTGAGGGAGCGGGGGGGTGGGCCGTGGGGGCATCACATGTCCCCCATGAACCAGCTGGCAGCAAGGCCACAGGCGGAGCAGGGCCAGGGCCAACAGCAGGGGCAGGGGCAGGTGTTTGGGTCAGCAGGGGGTCAGCAGGTAACATCAGGCCTGACCCTCCCCCCTCTGCTGGCATTAGGCGTGGGCCCCCCTGCCCTGCCGCCCCCCGCCCTGCAGCCCTATCTCAGCCTTCCCCACCCAGGCGGCGGCGCCCCCGACCCTTGCTTCCTCAGTGCTTACTCATTGCCAGCAGGAGAGTCCTTAGGTGCAGGCGGCATTCAGCAGCCGAGGGGGCTGCAGGGGTCCTGGGCCCCAGCTCGGTCAGCAGCGGGCCAGGCCCCCCCTCAGCCCTCAAACGCAGCCCATGAAGGAGATGAGTCAGGGGCAGCCCGCACCAATCACCCCCCCAGCCCCCTCCCACTGCCTGCCCTCCCAGCCACCTCCCCAGCTAGCGCACCACTCACTGCAGCCCCCCTCCCATCCTACCCTCTCGCCTCCTCCCTGCACTCGACCGCACCCTCCTCCCCCACCCCCACCTCACCCTCCTCCCCTGCTGCCACCGCCCCCTCCTCCCCCACCCCTTGCCCCTCCTTCCCTGCTGCCACCGCCCCCTCCTCCCCTTTCCTCACCACTGACCTGGAGGTGCGGGCACGCAGCATGCGCCCAGCTGCTGACCAGCCTACCTCCACACACACCTCAAGCTGGGAGGTCCCAGCCACGACTGGCCCCAGCCCCCACCCCTCTCCTGCTGCCCCTCACACGCCAGCAGCTGGTGCTTGGCACCAGGCAGGCCAGGGGGTGGGCTGCGGGCAGAAGCCCCCGTCCCCCGCCCCTCCACGCCCCCACCCCCCACCCACCTCCCCCACCGACCGGTGCTGGCAGGCAGGGGAGCATGCAGCATGGGCGCCCCCTGTGGCCCCTAGCCAGGCCGCCTCCCCCCCGCCCCTGGAGCCGCTGGAGCCCCACCTAATCTTCCCCTCCACCCCTGAGGGCCACATATCCCAGGTGAGGGCTGCAAGAGCTGCAAGGGCTGGGGCTCTGCGCCCCCGACCTTGTCCATCTTAACGTGCACGTTCACGCGCGGCTTTCCAAGGCCAAGGGTGCCTAGGGGCCAAGGCCAGGGGCAGGGTTAGGGTTAGGGTTGAGGTTGAGGTTAGGGTTAGGGTTAGGGTTAGGGTTAGGGTCAAGGTCAAGGTCAAGGTCAAGGTCAAGGTCAAGGTCAAGGTCAAGGTCAAGGTCAAGGTCAAGGTCAAGGTCAAGGTCAAGGTCAAGGTCAAGGTCAAGGTCAAGGTCAAGGTCAAGGTCAAGGTCAAGGTCAAGGTCAAGGTCAAGGTCAAGGTCAAGGTCAAGGTCAAGGTCAAGGTCAAGGGTCAAGGTCAAGGTCAAGGTCAAGGTCAAGGTCAAGGTCAAGGTCAAGGTCAAGGTCAAGGTCAAGGTCAAGGTCAAGGTCAAGGTCAAGGTCAAGGTCAAGGTCAAGGTCAAGGTCAAGGTCAAGGTCAAGGTCAAGGTCAAGGTCAAGGTCAAGGTCAGGTTTGGGTTTGGGTTTGGGTTTGGGTTTGGGTTTGGGTTTGGGTTTGGGTTTGGGTTTGGGTTTAAGTTAGGGTTAGGGTTAGGGTTAGGGTTAGGGTTAGGGTTGGGGTTAGGGTTAGGGTTAGGGTTAGGGTTAGGGTTAGGGTTAGGGTTGAGGTTAGGGTCAAGGTCAAGGTTAAGGGTTAGGGTTAGGGTTAGGGTTAGGGTTAGGGTTAGGGTTAAGGTTGAGGTTGAGGTTGAGGTTGAGGTTAGAGTCAGGGTTAGAGTGGGTTAGGGTTAGGGTTAGGGTTAAGGTCAAGGTTAAGGTTTGGGTTTGGGTTAGAATTAGGGTTAGGGTTAAGGTTAGGGTTGAGGTTGAGGTTAGGGTTAGGGTTAGGGTTAGGGTTAGGGTTAGGGTTAGGGTTAGGGTTAGGGTTAGGGTTGAGGTCAGGGTTAAGGTGAAGGTGAAGGTGAGGGTGAAGGTTGAGGTTGGAGTCAGGGTTAGAGGGTTAGGGTGGAGGGGCCAAGAAGGTGTGGCAGGGCCTCGTTTCTAAGGGGGCAGGAAGGGGGAGGAGGGCTTGTTGGGGTTGCCTTCGCACAGCACGTCTGTCTGTGGCTGCCAATGCATGGGTAGACAAGGGGGCCTGCTGCAGCCCTGCCCTGCTGACCTCAGCGGCTGCTGCTGCCGCTGCCGCTGCTGCTGCCACTGGGGTTGTCAGGTGCGCTGGTACGGCTTTGAGTTCCTGATGGATGAGCTGGCGGATGAGCTGGAGGAGCTGTACGTGGCCGTGAGCGCCCTTATGGCCACCCTGCCCCACCCTTTGTGATGAGCCACCAACCCCTTCACCACCACTGTCTCCGCCCCCTCCACCCCTCCACATTCACCAGCCCCTCCACCACCGCCACCAGCCCCACCACCACCACCACCTGACATTGGCCCACGATGCAAGCGCTGCCACAGGGACATGAAGAGTGATGTGGGTCTGACTTCTTGTGTGACACGCCCTTGGTGAGTAGCTAGTATGTGTGTAAATTGAGGGGGAAGTGTGATGGGGAGTGGCTCTTCGTGTTGAGTTGTTGTTTGATGAGCTGAGTGGCGCGCGTGGCAGGCCACTAGTTCTGTGGGCGCTAGAGTCCAGGTGGGCGCTGAACAGGGCTACCTGGTTCGTGCTTTGCATGCAGGGCGGGGAAGGAACCTTGCAGTTCTGTCTAGATGTTATAGTGATTGTGTTTCTCTGGGTAGGGGGTAGTTGAACAGGGGGAGGTTTAGCGGTAGTCGAGTGGTGGTATGGTTTGGGATATAGGAATATATCCCACCATATGGTATGCAGAAGGTTCCTGAGCAGCATTTGTCAAGCACACGCACCATGCAGCCGGCGCACACACGTCATGGACTGCATGGACACAATTTCCATGCAGAATATTGCGTGCAGGCCTCGTGTAATGCACATCTGATCATTCAGGCGTGCTCGTTAATAGTAAGCCTGGAGGGGTCCTGGGACTGATGGCACTGACATGGTAAGATCAATGGGACAGCAAGGGGTCGTGGGTTGAATGGAAGATCGGATCTGTGACTGGTCATAACTACACCCCGCTGCAGCACTGGTATTAATTGATCGGGTGAGGGTCGGGGTTAGGGGCTAGGGTGAGAACAAATGTGCGTAGACTAAACGTACAGAAAAAGTGTGTAGAGCATGCAAGGGAGGTGCGAGGTGTGACGTCAACAGCTTGCACCGCTGAAGCCATTGGCTCATTGGCCGCTTGGCCGCCCTTCCTTTCTAGGGGTTGGAGACTTTTTGCAACGCACTTCAGCTCTGGGATCACAAACTGATAAGGTGCTGAAAACCATGGCATGCAAGTTGTCATTGTTGGTGGCATGGGTCGTGTGTGTTTTGTCCGAACTGTTACTGACGTATCATGCGCCCTGCTTGCCCATGATCTGATGACGGACAGAGCAGTAGTATAGGCCAGCAGCCTCTTCCCTGGTCTGCTGTCCTGTTGTGCAGTCTAGGAAGTGGTGTGGTGCTGGTAGAGAGTGTGGAGTGCCACCTGGCCAAGCAGCCTAATGGCTGACGGCTTATGCGGTGTAAGCCACATCATTCATTCCACCTGGCACAGCAGGCCTGCTATCAGAGGGCTCCACCCAGGTGCTGCTGTACATCCCGGTGATGTGCTTCACCACCAGTAGGGGCCAGCCAGTGGAGACGGGCGAGCGGCTAGACACCCTAGCCAAGGCAGGGGCTAGGTGCTTGTCTGAGTCGTCAAGGCCAGGAGCCAGAAGAGGGGGGTAGCGGGGGGTGGGGTTTTTCCTAACCCTACACCTAAACCTAACCCAGGGGTTAGGTGCTTGTCTGTGCCGTGAAGGCAAGGAGCCAGGAGCCAGGGGTGCTCCTGATAGCCCGAGCAGCAGAGAGGGTCAGAATTGCAAGTCAACACCCACTCCTTTTGTGCATAGCAAAGGAGGGCAGTGAGGGAGTAGGTGGCCAGGCCAGTGCGGCCCTCAGGCCGTTGCTGAGACACCCTACACCCACCTCCATGACCCAACCCATGGACTGAAGCATGCAGCCCCAGGGCAGGAGAGCACCCAGCCAGACCGACCCTAGGATGCCCACAGCCAAGCCCTAGGGCTACAGCCAGGCCCTAGGAAGCCCACAGGCCCACAGGGCCGACCCTAGGATGCCCACGGCCAGCCCCCAAGCCCACAGCCAGGCCCAAGGAAGCCCACAGGCCAGCAGCACACTATTGCAGGCCAGCAGGGGCAACACCTTGTGAGGGGCACTGCCGCTGGAGCTGCTGAGTCCCTAGGCTGCAAGCTGTCAGTGTGCCTAGGCCGCGAGGGGGGCAGCAGGCAGTGAGGTACCCTAAGGGTTACGGGCCCAGGGGCCGGGAGGCCTCTGCAGCACCAAAGGCCCGGAGGCACAGAGGCCCAGGTTGGGAGGCCCAGGCTCGGCTGCCCAAGTCACTGCGGCACTTCATGGTGTCCAGGGCAGCTGGCCACAGCACTCTAGACAGGCACGGAGGCCCAGGCCCTGGGGCCCAGGCTCGGAGGGCCCAGGCCACTGAGGCACCACAGGTCTAGGTAGCTGCGCGGCACCGGAGGCCCCAGCGGCATCAGGGGCTCCAGAGCATTAGAGCTCCGATGGCTCAGAGGGCCCAGGCCTGCTCAGTAGACCCAGGCCTGGTCTGGATGGCTGTGTGGCACAGGAGGCCCAAGGGGCATGAGGAGCTCTGGCCCAGCTGCCCAGGTCACTACGTCACCACAGACCTCGACCACATGGTCACAGGTTGCCTCTAGGGGCATCAGGGGCCCTAGGTGCTCCCCCTCAGTGCCGCCTGGCCTCATATGCCTGTGAAGTCGCTGGTGACCTGCTCAATGTCGTCAGCCCACTGCGGCCCACACTTGCGCCCCCGCCACCAGGCCAGGTTCTTGCGGTTGTTCAGAGCCACCAGGTTGAAGAAGTTCATGGGGTGGGTGATGGTGTAGAAGTGGGCGGTGGTGTTGGGCAGCCCAGGGCCAGTGTTGGCGTTCACCATGCCGGGCACCTTGCCAAACCCGGAGATCTTGGTGATGATGTGCTGGCTGGTGAAGGAAAACACCCAGATCTCCCCCACGGCCTGCAGGAAGCCGTGGTCACTGGTCTTGCTGCTCTTCACGATGTGCTCCACCACCACATTGGTGTTGATGAGCAGGCGGTCTGGGTACCTGCGGCCAGGAAGGCAGTGAGGGGTGGGGCGGTGAAGCGAGGGAGCGCAAGGAGGAAGGAGTGGGGTGGGCAGCAGACCAGGCAGGCAGGCTGGGCTGGTCTGGGCTATGCAGGTCAGGTCAGGTCAGGTTAGGTCGGGTCAGGCCAGGCCAGGTCGGTCTGTGGTATTCCCCAGGGAGGCTACTGATGCTGGTGGTGCAGGCCAGGGTGCAAGCCAGGCCAGGCCAGGCCAGCTCAAATGGATGGCCAGCCCCAACCCCCGGCTGTGAGACTGCAACCCTCCCTTCCCCCAGCCATCAAGCCAGGCTGGTGACCAGGCAGCCTCTAGGGCCCCTCCTGCCACCAGGCCAGCTTCACAGACGGTTGCCCTTGTGCTGCTGGGCCTGCCTACGCCATGTGCTACTACACCATGCGCTGCTATGCCTGCGCTGCTACGCCATGCGCTGCTACGCCATGCTGGGGTCACACCTGGCAGCCAGGCCCCATCGCAGCGCCGGGATGTCAACCAAGGTGTACCACACCACAGGCTGGCCCGGCTTGGCCAGCGCAAGCTCAATCTCCTTTGCGCATTCAAAGTAGTGGCGGAAGAGGTAGGGGTAGTGCTGAGGCTTGAAGGTGTAAGAGTCGACCAGCTGCCAGTCACCCACTCTGACCTGCCGCCACAGCAGGGTGGGCAGCAGCGGGAACTAAGAAGGCAGCAAGGACGCAGCCTCAGCAGCAGCTGTATCAGCAGCAGTCAAGTCAGCAATGAGGCAGACAGCAGCAGCAGCTGAGTCAGCCCAGTCAGCAGTGAGGCAGGCAGCAGCAGCTACAGCAGAGTGAAGGTCCAGATCAGACCAGGACAGCAGCACTAGGTGCCACACATGGTCACGGACGGAGTAGACCTCGTCACGGTTGGCATCACACTGAGCTACAGTCAGGCACATTGCCTCTAGCCACGTCACACCCTGTGCCAACATCACACTCTTTCTAGGCCACAGCCACATGGGCATGAGGCCTGGGAGCTTTGCCTCACCTGCACCCCAATCTTGAGGATGTTTGGGTTCATCAGCACATTGAGCTCCGGGGCAAAGAGCTGCACCACCTCAGGCGCGGGGCGGTAGATGAAATCAAACAGGCAGGCAAAAGCTGTCTCCCGCTCAAAGCCGAGCTGCTTCAGCCGTGATGCCAGGAACGGGTTGCGGAAGGCTGCGTATACTCCCGCATGGTCCGCATGCCAGATCACCGAGTGGACGCCATCACCCGCAGCGGTGAGGTTCTGCAGGGCAGGCAACCGCGGCACGCCACCTGTGCTGGCTGGGCAAGGACATGCGCTTGCTGCTGGCGTGTGTCATGGAGTCAGTGAGGGTCAGTGAGAATCTGTGAGATGGAGGGAAGGGTGAGGAGAGGGTGAAAGCAAGCCAGTGGGTGCATGCATGTCAAGGTGTAGGCAAAATGCCAGACGCAACAGCAGCGTCAACAACAGCTGCAAACTGCTTAGTAGTGTGCACGCCATGAGCCTTCGCTCTTACTGGTGATGCAACTGGTGTTGGTCGTGATGATGCCGGTATTGGTCATGATGATGCCGGTGACACACTGTAGAGCAGCAGCAGTGGTGTGATCGGCACTCCCCAGTCAATGCACACACACTGCTGCTCCCTTCAACAGCGGACCTGTGTCCGGAAGAGCTCTTTGTATTCTTGCATGTTGTTGTCACAATTGTAATCCACCACCACGCTGCTGTTCCCCACATCCACAGGCTGGTATCTCCAGTCGATGAAGTCTGAGCGCAGGCCCACCCAAAGGTGAGTGCTGGGCACATAGAAGCGGGCCTTCCCACACCTGGTGTCCCGCATGCTCTCATTGACAGGAGGGGGTGGCTCCCAGTCGTACAGGAAGGCCCTGTCTGTCAAGATGGAGTACAGAAGGATGGATACCGAGGTGGCCAGTCGGTCTGCCAGGCCATTTCCAAACTCCTGTTTCGAGCGCATGATGGAATAGCGCTGCGGGGCTGCTCCGGATAGGATGCTGCTGTGCAGCTTGGCATAGCTCTGTACCCAGCTGCCGCATTTGAACTTATTGATGGGATACTGCTTTGCCACCTCCGCGAGCAAGGCAGGGCCGGTGATTTGCCCAGACGGAACATTGACTGGCTTGTGCAGGTGTTTTGACAAAGGCGATGTCGAACCTGGCTGCGAGGGCAACTCCGGTACGCTGGATCCCGGTCCCCTGGGCAACAAGGCCGTACCCAGCACCAACAGCACAACCCCTAGCGCGACTGTGCCTCCAATGGAGGCCCCTAACCCGTACTTGCTTTTAGCCTTCATGTTCCGACCCAGGCCAAAGGCAGGCCTAGGCCCAGCTGTTGAGCCCCCTGTGGATCGCAGTCTTTCCTAGACAAGGCCGTAGGCACTTAGGAGGTTGGATTACGAATATGGCCACATGCAAGGCATGGAGGTCAGGCGCCCCCAACATGGGGTTGGTAATATGCATGCAAGTACTCTCTAAATACTGCATCGTTTTCGATAGCGTTTATCACATTGGCATTGGCGGTTAAGTCTCGCGTACTGCCACATGTGCCCGCGAACAAACCACAGCGGCAAGACGGGTATCCTTGGCACGGTGAGCCGCATCGCTGTGGCCCCATCTACCTAGCGTAGTGAGCTGGTTGTGCACAAATGGAATGTCCGGCCAACACCCAACGCGATGTCTGCCGGGCGTGCAGGGCACCTTGACGGGGTGTTTGGAACATATTGTTATACTCGCTCTCGCCGAATACACCCTTCGGGTCGGCGCACACTAAGGTATCAACGGCTTACACACCCCCTCCTCCACTGTGTCCTCCACTGTGTTGCATCCGCTGCACCCATAGGAAAATGGCTATAAAATGTTTGTTCTTGACTCACTGGTGCATCTCTTGCAACAAATTGCACATCAAACAACCCAGGCCTCTATCAGTTTGACATCTTCAAAGTGACATCATGTTCTCCAAGTAGAATCAGGGCCACGGGGCTGTGGGGTGGCAGTTGAGCTATGAAACGTTGCACGCAGGTGGATGGGATGTAGGGGAGTGTAACTCTCACAGGAGCCGAGTCCAAACTCGGTCATGGTGTGGAGCTGTGTGACTGACTGCATGGCCCTGGCCCTGAGATCGGCTAAGGGAGTTGACGGTCACAGACCAAAGTGTGCTTTTGACGTATCTGAGTATGAGCGTGTGTAACAATGTCTAAAAGGAGCGTAACCTAGTAAGTAGCATGCTGTAAGTCCCAATGGTCGAGCTGTGGCATTGCCCTCTAGGTAAGGGGGGGAGGTGGGCTCATTGCCACATCGCCGCAACCGCTTTCCGATCCGACTGCTGCTGCCGACGCGCATGCGCATGTAGAGCAACCTAAGCGACGAAGGCGGTCGCAGCGATGACGGCATGCCCCGCAACGGCCCAAATTTGAATCACTAACTTTGGTGCTTTGTTGTGCACGGCCTACTCGGTGTATGTTTATTCTGGATGGGTGAAAGGTAGCTGGCTGGGTTGGCTACATACTGAGCCAGCTAGCATTAAATTTGGCGCAGCGAGTGCAGAGTTACAGCCGTCCTACTACCAGGGGTCGCTTTACTGCCATTTTTTGAATGTTGGGGGCGCCTGAATGGAGGGCAGCACATGGAAGGCAATGGATATCGTGTCGGTTGTTTCGAATCCATCAGACTCAATAACAACACCTTCATCCTCTACTCTGAGAAGAGCATGAGCACGAGCCAAGGGAGTTCCGCAGGATTCACCCACTGTGGGTTGTGTTTTGCTTGCAGCTCTCATAGAGACAGCCACACAGCCTCCCTCACCAGGGCCTCCATTTGAGCCGGACCAGTAGTGGCCACTAGTGACCACTGGCGGGAATACTAGGGACCACTAGTGGCCCGACTCAAGTGGTGTGAATGGGTTGTGTGTCAGTCCCTCCCAACTGTCTTGAATAGGGGGGGTATCCCGTACACTGAGTTTATTTCTCGCTCACGTAACGGACTGATGATCGAAGCACAACAGGATGTAGAGGGCTCACTAAGCTACACGGAATAGGTGTCCCGAGCTTCAATGACTGTGCACATGATGCCCAACCTAGGCGTGAACCTGGCCTACATTTTGTGGGCAGATATTACCATGCACGCCTCCTTCACCCTCGAGCTTCTTGACATTGCCGTGATGTAGCTAACAAAGTAATGTATGCCCTCGCGAGTTTTGAACTAGGAAAGCTGAAATGCCCGTCTAACGCACTCATACCATTGCTGATGCCCACTTAGGACAACAACACACATCTTAGCATCGATTAGCTCGCACTTGTTATTTGCGTCGCTCGCGCTCTCAAGCGAGAGACGGAGCGGCTCTATACTCTAGCGGTGCAGCAAACACCCATAACGTTTGACTACAGTAGGCTATGTGGCCAGGTAGTCAAATTGACCGCGGGACTTGTCATACTGTAACCTTTTCTGCGGGTTCCGTTGTTCACGTCCTTTGTTCGTTGCAGCGTTCGCCGAGACATCACTACCGAGACATGTGCTTCGATCCACGGTGCTCAAATCTGCCGTGTAACAACACTCCCTCGCCGCACCATGTGTGTTGCGTTAGCGGCTATAGTATTCTGAGTCAGAGCCTCCCAACTCTCTTGAAAAGAGGGTGTGTCCTTTACACGAGGTTGATTTCTCGCTCAGGATGCCGATTGAGCATCGAAGCACACCAGTGTGTAGAGGACTCGCTTGGCTACACGGAATGCCTGTCCTCAGCTCTATCAAATTTGTACATGATGCACTACCTGGGCGTGAACCTGGCATATATTTTGTGGGCAGATATCACCATGCACGCCTCCTCCACCCTCGACCTTCATAATGATGCCGTGATGACGCAAATATAAGTATGTGTGCAATCGCGCTTTGTGTTGCGATGGCCGGAACAGCGAGTTTGAAACTTAAGAAGCTGAAATGCCTCTTTAACGCACCCACACCACTACTAATGCTGCGATTAGGACAGCTGCATACTTCTTAGCATCGATTAGCTTTCACTCGTCATTTGTGTCGCTCGCGCTGTCACGCGTAAGTAGTTGTATGCTCTAGCGGTTCAACAAGTTGTATGCTCTAGCGGTACAACTATGTGCACCCTTCACATTTGACTACAGTAGACTATGTGGCCTGATAGTCAAATTGACCGCGGGACTCTTCAAACTCAAGCCTTTTCTGCCCGTTTCGCTGTCTACGCCCCGTATTCGTTGTAGCTAGCGCATGTGTGCATATGCGCAGTCTTCGTTCTGTCGCTAAAGCGGTTTCGGACGTCACCACCGGTTCGGTCCACGGTGCTCTCGGTCCACGGTCCACCAGCTGTCAAATGCACTCCCACTCCCACCTGGCCCGACTCGCACCCCTAGGCAAGGCAAGGCCTCTACACTTCATAGCAAAGCACCCAAGCAACACCACTATTCACATCCACATTGACCACTTGCATGCGCTGCCTGTACCAAGATGCCATGGCCTAGGTGCCACTGCCAAACCCCTTGCCCTCTCATTCAGACGTCCCTATACTAGCATGGTTAGAGGCAGTAGAGGCGGAGGCAGCTTGCTTTAGCCTTTGCTTTAGCGACAACTTGTGTCATGCATGTCGCGACGTGCATACCACATTGGTTGGGTACAATAGATGAGCAACATATACTTGATGGCAAACAGGTAGCAAGACTGCAAGCACCCTTCCCAGGCAACTGCAACGTCCATCTGCACTCCCTCCCCGTACCACCAAACCGCACCACCTCATGGCGCAACAGAACATGGCACAGTATGACACATGGCTGCCATACCTTGACCAGGCTACACTCAGGGAACTCTGCAGCCGCCACAGCTGTCCGCAGGGGTCCAAGCTGCTGGCATGACACGTTGGGCAAAGTCAACAGCGCCGCATTGCTGCATGCATAGGCTGCAGTGTAGGCTCCCGTCACAGAATCACGCTCCTTGTGGCAAGGGGGGGGAGGGACCTGCATGGCTGTTGCTGGGCTGGCTGCTTGTGTGCATGGCGGTGCACCCCACATGGCATGCAAACGCTTCAAGGTGTAGAGTGACACCTCATTGCGTTGCAACCAGGACATTTTGTCACGCACGTCCTTGGGCATGGCCCTCTTCGCTGTTGCTAGCTGGGCCCGCATGGCTGCCAGCTGGGTCCCCATGCTCCTGACCTTGCCCTTACATGCTGCCAGATCTTGTTTTGCAGCTGAAAGTTCTGATCGGTAGCGATGCAAAGACACTTGCAAGCCAAGCACCTCGTTCTCAGACTGCTGCAACGCTTGCTGGGACTGGTGCAATCGCTCTTGGCACACTTGCAGGTCGGTGGCGGTGCGCATGTTGACACTCTGGCATGAGCGAAGCTGAGATCTGGCCTCTTCAAGTTTTGCCTCTGTGGCAGCAGCTGCCTCTGTGGCAGCAGACGTAAGGACTTGCTGTTGTTGAGCTGCTGCCACAAGAGCAAGCTGGCGAGCACGATTGGCCCTACCAGCCTTGGTGCGTTTGCTGAGACCACCCATAGGGTGGCTGGCTGAGCTTGGGTCAGATTAGGGTGGGCGGTAGGTGGAGCCGGGCTAGGAGGTGGTGGTGATCGTCGTAGTGGTGGTCGTGGAGGTGGCGGCTGAGATAGGGTAAGCGGGCTCCTGCAATAGTTGCCAACCATGCTGTTGAGGGTCAGCTATGCACGAAGTTGCAAACCATGTTGTTGAGGGTTAGCTATGCATAAGGTGGCTGTAACTTTAAGGTGGGGACTTAAGGCTGAGGATGCCAACATGGGTGTAGAGATTAGGAGGGGGTGGTGGTAGGCACATGGTGTAGGGCAGGGTTGGGCAGTAACTTACCAGCAGGTTGGTGAACGGAGAGGGGGCTTGCTCTTTGCTGCAGGGTAGGGGAGGGAGAGGGCTGCAATGTCAGGGGGGGGGGGTGAGGGGGAGGGGAAACGTAGGAGGGCTGGGCTGAGCTGGGCTGGGCGGTGGTGGCAGGCTAGGAGGTGGTGGTAGTGGTGGTAGTGGTGGTGGTGGTGTTGCCAGAGATTGGGTAAGAGGGCTCCTGCAACAGTAGACAAAGATGTTGTTGGGGGTAGCTATGCACGAAGTGGATAACTTCCTGTTTACTTATGCTTTGTCTACATCGAGAGCGGTAGCAAGGGCGGGTCATTCTGCTTCATACGACATACCCATCAACAGCAACATAGCAAGCTTGGTGTAGGCTGCTGACCTTGAAATGGAAGGTATATATAAGCTTTGTGGTCATCAACGGGTATGCCTCCACAGAAGTAGAACTGGGCGCGCGTCTACATCCAGGAAACACTGTCGGGTTAATTGAGCCGGGAGGAATCACAAGCGCCGGCTGTACTTGCCTTTAGAGCGTTAGGAGGCCACCACGGTATTGCGAAGCACTCCCATAGCTGACTTGCGCTGCGCGATGTGGTGAGAGCGACCGGCTGATTGGTGGGCGCACTTTTTCGTTTACGGGGTTCCTGGCATTACGGGCGTATAGAAGACTAAGCGGTCATCGCATGCCGCACGGTGCTACGCCAATCGCACACGTCTCGGCACCGGGACATGCATGACAAGGTTGTGTAAAAGCCATTAACAGAGTTGGGAGGGTCTGATTCTGAGGTATCCATCGCAGATCAGGGCGTAGTCCATCCGCTTGGGAATCGGATCCAGCCTCAAAACACCTCACCACTAACACTTCTCACGTGGGAGTAGAGATCTCAGATCCGCATGCTACTTTACTCAGCATGGTCACGTAACATCCAGGCTTGTGAAAATTTCAGATTTTCATTCAGATTTTCAATGAAAATTTTCATCTGAAAATCTGAACGTATTCACTGCACATCTGAAAGTGCCGGGTGCTGCCCCCGGTGAGATCGCAGCGCGATGGCAGCAACAAGCGAACATCAGCCACCAGGCAACCAGCGACTCGCCCCAGTGCAGACAGCCCGGGCTCTAGTCGCTGCTATGAGAAAGAGCCCGGCGCTGCCTCTCCCACGGGTGTTGCAGAGCCCAGTGATTGGCTTGGCTGGCGCCAGCGCGCTGCAGCCACAGCGGAAAAAGCGAAAGGCTGAAAATGCCACTACAGGAGCCACAGATGGCGGTTCCACGGACAGCCCGCGCGGACGGCCTGTCAGCCAGTGGGTGGAGGCACACTGGGAGCAAAGGGTCGGTGCCCAAGTGGCATGCAAGCACTGCCCGGGTTACGTGAGGTCCGGCAAGAATGTCTCAAGGCTGAAGCAACACTTGCTTCAGTGCCCAGGATTTCTCAGCAGCTCAGCAGCTGCAGATGCCGCCAAGCAGGACACTGATGTTAGCACAGCTGTGGCCCGTCTTCAGCAGCAGCGGGCCACACAGCAGGAGCAACAGCAACAGCAACAGCCTGAGGTGTTAGACATCCAAGTGGAGTTCAACGAATTCTTCATGCGCTTCCTGGTTGACAACAACCTACCCTTTCATCTCGTAGAGAACCCAACAACCAAGGCTTTTTTCAACAGGTTCATCCCTCACTTGAAGCTGCCCTCCCGCTACGAGGTAAGAGAGTGTTTAGTCTAGGGCACCCGGGCAGCTCAAGACCATGGTAGGCTGCATGGTCGACCCCTTTGAGCCGCATGGCAGACCACTGCTGTGCCTTGCCATGTGCAGCTGAGCGGGCCGCTCCTCCTTGCTCTGTATGTCGCGGCCGTGATGGACGTCAAACAGCGGGTGGCTGAGGCCTCATTTTTTTGAGGGCTCCAGTGGCCTAGTGTCGGGCGCAGAAATTGCATGACATTTGCTGCTACAGGGTGCTGGAATGATTGCACTTGACAAGGTGGTAGTGGGGGTAGGAGTGGGTGGAGGATGGGAGTGGGGATGTGATAGTGGAGGATAAGGCTTTGTATGGCATGGCAGACACTTGACAAGGTGGTAGTGGGGGTGGGAGTGGGTGGAGTGGGAGTGGGGATGTGATAGTGGAGGATGAGGCTTTTCATGGCATGGCAGACACGTGCATGAGGCTTGGGTGCTGGCATGATTGCACATGACAGTGGAGGAGTACGAGGTTTTATGCTAAGTTGGTATAGTAGGGTCTAGGCGCAGCTGTGAGCCTCCAAACTGACATCTGCTTGTTACAAGGGGTGTGTAGGCCTTCACACAAGCCGCGTGCAAAAGGGGAGGCTGGAAAACCAGCGGCAACCGCTCAATTTCACTGGCGTGAAACTCTTTCACATTTCCACATGAAACACTTTCATTTTCATTGAAAATTGAAAATCTGAAAATCTGAAAATCTGAAGATTCACAAGCCTGGTAATATCCGCCCCACCTGGCTCAGCTGCACTCAGCTGACCACTGTGGTGTTGCCCCGCTCAGGCACATTGTGCCGTCACTCGCGCCCACACTAACGCTAGGTATCTGAGTTCCTTTCATGGCCTCTTCACATCAGCCCACCGCCTCAACCTCGACCATCTCAACCTCCAAACCGAGCTTCTGTAGGTACGCAGTCAACAACTCCTGACATCCCACCAGCTGTGACCAGGACTCCCACGTGTTGTGCTCGTCCCCATGGCCCTGCCACTTGACTAGGAACTCCAACTGCCTCTTCTTAGGCTTGCCACTCCGCTTGGCTTGGCTCTTGGCCAGCCGGTGATCCACCACCTTCTCCACCTTGTACTCTGGCTCTCCATCTAGCCACTGCAGTGGGGGTGGACCTGCATGCCCAGGCACCTGGTCGGAGGCATCGTATGTTCTGTAAGGCTTCACCAGGGACACATGGAACACGTTGTGGATCCGCGACTACTCCACAGGCAGGTCCAGCTTCACTGCTGCTCTGCCCACCATGTACTCAACTCGGAAAGGGCCGACATAGCGTGGCTTCAGCTTTCTGGTACCAGACTGGCCCACTCTGCCCCTCATGTTTTGTGTGCTCAACAACACCATGTCGCCAGTGCTCCTTGGTAGGAGCAGACATGAACTTGGCGAGCACCCCCACAACATGTGCGATGTCTGGCCGTGACACCACAGCCAAGTGCTGCAGACTACCGATCACCTCTGCAAAGCTGTGACCCCCCTCTGACTGCTGCTGCACCCCTTCCCGCTGCAGCTGCTCAGCCGTGCTTAGTGGCACAGCCCGGGATTGGCTGTCAGCCAGGCCATAGCGGTCTACCACGGACAGAGCGTACTGCTCCTGGCTCAACACCAGCTGACGGGTAGCACGGTCCCGGCTGATGCGCATGCCGAGAAACTGCTCCACAGGCCCCAGCTGGTGGATATCAAACACAGCTGCCAGCTGCTTCTTGACCCACTCGAGCGTCCCCATGTCCCCCCGGCTGACTGCTAGCAGACAGTCGTCCACATAGACTGCCAACAACACCTTGCTGCTGCCTCGCTTCATAGTGAGCAGGCAGCTGTCTGCAGCAGGGTTCGACCCCCCGTACGGGGCCCGTACTTTTGACCCATTTTGGCGAGGGCCCCCGTAACTGGGCCGAAGGCCCAGTACGGGGGCCCGTGATTTTCAAAAAAATGGTTACGGGGGGGAGTTCACGGGCTATCTACGGGCGCCTGTTATTCTTAGTGGCGCCCGTACATTTCTGGTCACCCCGGCCATTGGCCATGCCAATCCGTGACAGGCCTGACGCTCACACCACGCGCTGGCGAAGGGTAGCTGAGGCTATCGCGGTAAGTCACGCGCGCTAAAACTCGCGTTTGAGACTGAAGCCTCCCAGATCACTCCGCCCGCCATTCCCGCGGACTGTGAACATGGTCGCTCGCTGCAGCCTGGGGCTCAACAGGGTGCGACCGTACGTGGGTCGCAGGTCGAAGCGCAAGATTCCCTGGGTTGGGTCGGGACCCCTCATGGCCCGGGCCCTTCCTGACACCTGGCGCGAGACCTGCCTAACCCTCCATCCAAGCAAGCAGAGCATCTCACTGTGGTGTCAGCAGCACCGTGCGTGGACTTTAATTCGCTACCGTGCACTCTGCTTAAGCCTAGACCCCATCATTTCGGGGCTTCGTTCAAGTCCTTGAACTTTTCGGTCAGTGGCTCTTTCCGCGTACTTCCACCATTGTCTGATAGCTAAGCAAGTCTATATTCCGGGATGTAGCCCAGGAAAGCTCTATCATCTTGTGTGGTACAATCTATGACAAAATGTGGCCGAGGGTGAATGTGGCATGGAGCGATCTCATCACAGGGGCCGATTGGCGGCGTTCTGGGTTCATCCCCGACGGGGTGGACCCTGTGCTACTGTTGGGCGCCCTCATCGCTGGGTTTTTCGCACTGTGCGCGAATTTCAAGCAGAAAATTGCGATGGGCCATCCTGGACCCCGACGCCGCGCCCTCCTGGAACGCCATAAAGCGATACGTGCCAAGCTGGTAAGTAGTGGCAATGGCAGTGGCGGACACCTCCATTGTGGCGGAATCCACCATTGTGGCCAATAGCCAAAAAATTAACAGTGCCATGCACCCAACTTGCACAACTTCAGCTAAGCGTGGCGTGACTCAGTCTCGTGGTGTAATGACATGGCTCGGTAGCATGGCGCACTGCGATGGCCTACTCCGCAGTACTGCGAGGCTGCCTCCATGGTGCGAACTTTGCTACGGACGCCACGGAGCGCCTCGCCACCCTGCTCTTGTAGGTGGGTCGCTGCTTGTTTGCGCTATCTCAAGATTCGACCTGGTGGCGGGCGGTGTACTGGGACAAGGCTTCAGTCTCAAACGCGAGTTTTAGCGCGCGTGACTTACCGCGATAGCCTCAGCTACCCTTCACTAGCGCGTGGTGTGAGCGTCGCGCCTGTCACGGATTGGCATGGCCAATGGCCGGGGTGACCTTCTGCCATCTCAAACCTAACTCACGGCTGCATTATGGGAAAGCCAGGCAAGAGAGTAAGGCAGACTCCGTCGGACCAGCGGCAGATGACAATTCAGATGGCGCTTGGTGGGTACCATCGCATCGTTGACATCTTCGACGTTGACATCTCCGCGTTCACATGTTAACTTCATGTTAACTCCTTGAACGCGCAGACCACGCAGCCCGCAATCCCACCTTCCCAGACGAAACTGGCCTTGTCAGCCCAATGCGCCCACCAAGCCCATCCCCTTCCAGCCCAGCCTCTTCGGCTCCGTCCACCCCGGAGCCAGTGGACAGCCTTAGCCCAGACGATCCTATTCTCATTGACCAAGAGCCAGCACCTTCCAGCATCCGCAGAGGCCACAAGACCGCAATGACTGAGGCTAAGCAGAAGGAGTTGCAAGCGAAGTACCCATGGTGCAGGTTCAGTGGCGGATGCAACGAGAAAGGCACCCCCCAAGCCCACTGCTCCACTTGCTTGGAGCACAAGCCCAACTCATCCCTATTCGCAAAGGCGAGTGGTGGTGGTGGGGCTGTGACGTGTGAGGCGGAGCTGGCCCAACACGCCAAGAGCAAGGCCCACTCAGAAGCCATCGGCATGGCACAGCGTGCTGGGGGGGGTGCCGGCTCCATCAAAGCAGCTGTGAAGGCTGCAACAACAACAGTGGTCCAAGGCACCTACCGCCGCATGGTGCTGGCAGCCCTCTTCATGGTGTTGTGGGGCCATTCAGCCATGTCCTTTGCAGCCCACCTCCAGTTTGCCACTCACAGTGGGGCACCAGCTATGCCGCATGACTTCAGTGCCACCCGTTACTTCAATGCCGCCCTTTACTCTATCAGCCAAACCCTCCTCACTCAACAGCTAGCAGCTGTACGAGCCAGCCCCTATTTCAGCTTGTTAGCTGACAGCAGCACGGACGTGGGAACTGAGGACCACCTGCTCCTCTACGTGCGCTATCTAGAGCCGTCCTCCTTTATCTACCACACCTCTTTCTTATGCGCTGTCAAAGTGGTGGGGGCCACATCTGAGCACATCACAGCTGTCATACTGCGTGTGATTGACACCCTCAGCCTAGATGTCGGCAAGCTTGTGGCTTTCTGCTCTGATGGTGCCAGCACCTTCATGGGGGCTCACAATGGGGTCATTGCCAAACTACAGCAACAACATGTCAGCTACATGGTTGGTTTGCATTGTGTTGCACACCGCACAGCACTGGTGGTGGGGGATGCCTTTCGTGTGAGCCCCCTGATGCAGCAACTTGATAGTGCCTTCAAGGGGGTACATAGTTTGTTTGCCAAGTCCCCCAAGTGGCAGGGCAGGTGGGAAGCTTTTGCCAAGCCATTGGGTGTCACACTGCTGAAGTTCCCCATCTTCAACCGCACTAGGTGGTTTAGCAGGGCGCAATGTGTCAGTGTGCTTGTAGCCAACTACCACACTCTCCTCCGCTTCCTCAATCTACACCCTGAGTGGGCAGTGGGCAGGAGCTTGTTGATCAGGCTGCAGAAGTTCCGCACCCTTGCTGGTGTGCATTTGTTGCATGACATGATGCAACCACTTGAGCAGTTAAGCAAGCTGTTCCAGAGTGATGCTCTAGAGCCTCACATGCTTGCCTCTCATGTGGCTATTGCCAAGGCAGCCCTAGAGCAGCTTTTCATCAGGTCTTCGTTGACATCATGCACCAGCTTTGTTCGCATGAGGAGGACTCTCTCTAGCGCTGGTGCATGGGTTGTCAATGGTGTTTCTGTCTCAATAAGAGTAGGGGGCGTCAAACTGTCAAGCATGCAATCATCCTTTAGGTCATTGGCACAAGCTGTCCTTGGTGAGCTAGATCAGCGCTTTCCCTCAAGCATCCTTAACAGTTTTGCAATCTTTGTGCCACGCTCCTATGTTGGCATGGTCGCCGCTGAGTTGGTTGCTTATGGCCAGCAAGAGCTGCAAGAGCTGGTCAAGCACTTCTGCAATGCAAGTCAGAGGCAGCAGTTGTTTAGGGTGGAGGGAACTGCTGGTGTGGCTCGCTTGGTCCAGCAGCTCACTTTCTTCAAGCGTGAGATGTGGAGGGTTGTCCAGGCCAATCGTAGTGTCACATTGCAATCAGCATGGGTGCAGTTGATGGAGGTGGGGTATGTGCACTTCCCATTGATGATGCAGTTAGCTCAGGTCATGCTCCTCGTGCCATTGCAAACTGCAGTGGTTGAGAGAGGCTTTAGCATCCACCGCATCATCAAGCACCGGCTCACAAACCGGTTGAAGCTGGCCACTGTTGACTCTCTCATGCGCATCAGGCTCATTGGGCCAAGCAAGCATAGCTACCAAAAGGAAGAGGCTTTGATTGCACATGCAGCGAGTGCTATGGATGAGATCTTGAAGTTGAAGGCAGCGGGGAAGCCTGAGGGCATCCTAGCAGCTCTATCTGAAGCGGCACTACCACTTGAAGTTGAGCAATTCACTCACACAAATTAGCAGCGTCACCTGCGCAGTTACCATGGTCACCTGCGCAGCTTGCAATGGCAACTGCTCAGTTGCTACCTGCCACCTGCTCAGTTGCTATGTGGCAGCTGCTCAGTTGTCACCTGCCACCTGCTCAGCTGCCATGTGGCAGCTGCGCAGTTGCAACCTGCCACCTGCTCAGTTGCGTGTGGCAACTGCTCAGTTGCACTCTGCCACCTGCTCAGTTGCCATATGCAACTGCTCAGTAGCAACCTGCCACCTGCTCAGCTGCCACATGCAACTGCTCAGTTGCAACCTGCCACCTGCTCAGCTGCCATGTGGCAGCTGCGCAGTTGCAACCTGCCACCTGCTCAGTTGCAATATGGCAACTGCTCAGTTGCAACCTGCCACCTGCTCAGTTGCATGTAGCAACTGCTCAGTTGCACTCTGCCACCTGCTCAGTTGCTACATGCAACTGCTCAGTTGCAACCTGCCACCTGCTCAGCTGCCACATAAAACTGCTCAGTTGCACTCTGCCACCTGCTCAGTTCTATGTGGCAACTGCTCAGTTGCACTCTGCCACCTGCTCAGTTGCTACATGCAACTACTCAGTTGTTACCTCCCACCTGCTCAGTTGCCATTAGCAACTGCTCAGTTGCCACCTGCCACCTGCTCAGTTGCCACATGCAACTGCTCAGTTGTAACCTGCCACCTGCTCAGTTGCTATGTGGCAGCTGCACAGTTGCAACCTGCCACCTGCTCAGTTGCTATGTGGCAACTGCTCAGTTGCACTCTGCCACCGGCTCAGTTGCCACCAGCCACCTGCTCAGTTCCCACCTGCCACCTGCTCAGTTGCCACCTGCCACCTGCTCAGTTGCCATGTTGCAACTGCTCAGTTGCCACCTGCCACCTGCTCAGTTGCTACATGCAACTGCTCAGTTGCAACCTGCCCCCTGCTCAGTTGCTATGTGGCAGCTGCGCAGCTGCAACCTGCCACCTGCTCAGTTGCCACATGCAACTGCTCAGTTGCAACCTGCCACCTGCTCAGCTGCCACATAAAACTGCTCAGTTGCACTCTGCCACCTGCTCAGTTCTATGTGGCAACTGCTCAGTTGCACTCTGCCACCTGCTCAGTTGCTACATGCAACTACTCAGTTGTTACCTCCCACCTGCTCAGTTGCCATTAGCAACTGCTCAGTTGCCACCTGCCACCTGCTCAGTTGCCACATGCAACTGCTCAGTTGTAACCTGCCACCTGCTCAGTTGCTATGTGGCAGCTGCACAGTTGCAACCTGCCACCTGCTCAGTTGCATTTTGCAACTGCTCAGTTGCACTCTGCCACCTGCTCAGTTGCCACCAGCCACCTGCTCAGTTCCCACCTGCCACCTGCTCAGTTGCCACCTGCCACCTGCTCAGTTGCCATGTTGCAACTGCTCAGTTGCCACCTGCCACCTGCTCAGTTGCTACATGCAACTGCTCAGTTGCAACCTGCCACCTGCTCAGTTGCTATGTGGCAGCTGCGCAGCTGCAACCTGCCACCTGCTCAGTTGCATGTGGCAACTGCTCAGTTGCACTCTGCCACCTGCTCAGTTGCCACATGCAACTGCTCAGTTGCAACCTGCCACCTGCTCAGTTGCCATGTGGCACCTGCGCAGTTTCCACATGGCACCTGCTCTGTTTCCATGTGGCAACTGCGCAGTTTTATTATGGCACCTGCTCTGTTTCATGTGGCTCCTGCTCTCTTACAATTACAACGTATTGTACTATTGCTATCTTTTGCTGACAACTTAGTGCTTTACAATATAGTGCTGACAACATAGTACTGCATTATAGTGCTTCTCAAATCATCTTGGACTGCCCTGTGCTTGTGCTTTGGCTGTACTCAATTCATGTGTGGTGATAATACCACTGACATTGTCCATTGGCATCTGGCAGCTATGTGAAGTGAGGGTGACTCCCGCGCTTCTTTCCAAGGCAGAGGGGTGGGGTGGGGTGGGGTAGGTGGGGTGGCAAGGCGAGGGGAGGAGGGGTTATTGGTGGTGGTGGTGGGAGGGCGGGCGGGGCATGGCGCGAGGAGAGATGTGGAGAAGGGAGGGGAGGGTGATAGACTGGAAGGTGGTAGTACATGGTGGTAGCACCTGGTGGGTATGGGAAAGGAGAAGGGGGGTGGGGGGGAGGGAGAAGTGTGGAGAGGGGAGGGGAGGGTGATAGACTGGAAGGTGGTAGTACTGGAAGGTGGTAGTACATGGTGGTGGAAAGGAGAAGGAGGATGGGGGGGGGGAAGGAGTACTAAGTGCGACCGTCAGACCTGCAGCAAGCACATGGCAAACCAGAGGTAAGGCTGGGTGATCAGTGATCACTATTCAGCGAAGGGGTCAGCACTCACCGCTCACTCCATGCTCCTCATATTCCTAGGGCCAGGCAGATGGGAGAGTAGGAGGGGGGGGAGGAGAGGCGTCTCCCTAGCCCTAGCTAACCCCTAGCACCGCTCTTGGCTGCCGCTGGGAGACAGGCAGAGAGGCGGGGTTATTGATAGGGAGGAGGCGGGAAGGAAAGGTGGAACCATTAGACCTGCGGCAAGCAAGGGGCGTGGTGACATTTTAGTCGGGATTATTAGCTGCAACACACTAGCAGGGAGCTCGCTACTCACCGGCTAGGAACTGGCAAGGTACCCACCGTAATGGGGCAGCAGGCAGGTAGTACATAGACCCGACCTAACCTGATGCGCAGCTGGGAGGGGCAGGCCTATGAAGGGCTGGGAGGGGAGGGGCTGGGCAATATCTGCGGCAAGGGTGGGACAATGAAGGAGGGTCAATGAAGGGGTGTCAATGAAGGAGGGCTAAGTAATGAGACAATGGAGCAGATAATGGAGTGGGACAACGCCAATGATCAGCAAGGGGTAGCTGCGTGGCGCTGTGTGCACGCGGCTTGCACGCACGCGACTATACCTCGCAAGATTGCCAGGCCGCGTTGGCGGAGTATTGTTGTGGCTAGGTTGCTTGGCTACGTGGCTAGGTTGCGAGGCAGCTACGGTGCTGCCGGCTAGGAGCTTTAGGCCAGATTGCAGGGCTGCATTGTTGCGAAGCAGGCTGGCGGAGTTTTGCTGAGTGGCAAGTTGGTGTGTGGCTGGGTTGCGAGGCAGCTACGGGGTTACCTGGCTCGGAGCTTCATGCTAGTTTGCTGGTTGCGAGGCTGGCTGCGAGGCTGGCTGCGAGGCTGGCTGGGACGCTGGTACCTAGCACACCTCCTTTGCGCGCTTCAAAATCGGCATCATGGAGTTATGAATAACTTTCCTGAGCTCAGAATCGCGGCAAGCCTGCAACACAGCTAGCTCGCCGCCGTCTTGCCTGGGGCCACGGCCCATAGACCACACAGCCTCGACTAGCCATTGAGCGCCCCGCGACAAGGCATCCCCGCAGCTGCCCAGCCTTGCATCTATCCCTAAGCACCACGCAAAGCATCCCTTCAGGATGATCTGGACTTGCAACCACGCTATGTCTCAGCCAACCTCGCAGCCACACAGATAGCTTCATAGCCAGCGCAGCCCCGCAGCGCTACGCAGCCACCCTCGCCGCCAGCGTCACCAATGCAGCCATGCAACTTTCTCTGCTTGTGCAGGTGCGGCAGTGCAATGATGACGACCACCACCTCGTTACCTTCCCCTTCAGGTGGGTTGTGTTGCCTTGTACTAACAAGGTGGTTGCATAGGCATAGAGCAACAACATGTAAGGACACAGCAAGGAGCAAGGAGGAGGAGGTTAGTACGAGCACGGTAGGGGCAAGGCAAGAGCCACCAATAAGTGATCATGGAGCAGCATGGAGTGAGCGGTGAGTGCTGACCCCCTTGCTGATTAGTGGCCCTGATTACCTAGTTTCACCTCTGCTTTGCCGTGTGTTTGCTGCAGCCAGGAGGCGCAGCTAGGAGGCGCAACAAAGGGGAGCAGCCAGGAGCAGCCAAGGGGAACACCCCACCCCACCCCACCCCACCCCACCCCACCAGGACCCCACCCCACCCCATGCCCCTCGCCACTTACCACCCCTACCATGCCTTGCAATCTGGAGCAAGCCCCACCACCCTTCCCCCCACCACCACAACCACCACCTCCCAAGCCAATACTAGCAGCCAGAGCAGCAGCCAGGAGAGGCAGCTAGGCGGCATGTGGTGCAAGGCATAAGTTGTCAGGAGCTAGCTGCCATATGGCAGGTGGTGCAGAGCCAATACAAGGAGCCAGCAAGGCGCATTGCGCAGCACGGAGCACCAAGGCGTAAGCGGTGAGTGGTTTGCCCTTGCCTTACAGTGTCCACTATTATCCAGCCTAACCAATAGCGCGCACTGTATTTGCTGCAGGTCCGATGGTAACTCTCAGTACCTCACCTTTCCTCCTCTCCCTTCCCTTCCCCCCATCCCCCACCCCACCCCACCACACCCTCCTCCTACTTCCCCCTTCCCCCTCGCCTTCTACTCCCTGGCATCGCAGCCACCTACCCTTCCCTCCCTACCCTTCCCAGCAGCCAAGAGCAGACCTTCTCCTACCTACCTTGGCACCTTGGCATCACTACCACCACCTTCCCACCTCCACACACACAAGCTCCCCCTTCTTCCTGGCCCTTTCACTCCCTGCTCTCTGCCTTCAGTGGTTGCTGGTGGCTACCGGTAAGTGGCTAACACTTAGTGCCCAGCCTGATCTCCCTACCTCACGTGCACGCCCCTTGGTTGCAGGTCTGATGGTCACCTCTTCTCCCCCACACCCTATACAACCACCCCCTCCTAGTTTGTTGATACACTTTCCCCCCCCCCAGCCCATGTACAATTCATCTACACACTTCCCCCCCGCCCCGCCCCTATGCCTCGTATGCCCCCCTTTGCGCACTGTACGAGCAGTCCGGAGGCAGCCACTCCCCATATCCCCATATCCCCTTCCCCTATCCCCTCCCTCCCCCTCCCTTTCAGTTCCCTTTCATTCATGCGGCATGGCAGCCACCACCTCACCCCACCACTGCTCTCCTCCCCACCCCCTAGCCTCCCCATTGCAACCATCGCTCCCTCCCACCATCCTCCTACCACACCACACGGGAGCGGTGGCAAGGAGCAGCAGCCCTCCCAGCCAGGCAGCAAGTGCGGAAGGCGAGAGGCAAGTAATGAGCAACATGCGGGCAGCTGGTCTGTCCACTCTGCTGCCGGCACCACTCAATAGCGTGCTCCTGCTGCTTGCTACTGTTGCTGCTAATGTGCTTGCTGATCCAAACCAAGCTCTTGCCTGCTTTCAGTGAGAGCTTGAAACGTGTACCATGGCGTAGCCACATTGCTAGGTGAATGCCACTCCACCCCAGTTACCCCTCCCCACACCACGCCGCCGCTGCCCCTGCTGCTGCTGCTGCTGCCAGTGCTGCTACAGACATAGGTGATGCTGCCCCCCTGCTGCTGCCGCCCCCCAGCAGAGCAGGTGCCATGTGGCAATTGAGCAGTTGCCACTTGGCAGCAGAGCGGGTGACAGATGGCAGCTGAGCAGTTGCCATATAGCAACTGAGCAGGTGGCAGGTTGCAACTGAGCAGTTGCTATGTGGCAACTGAGCAGGTGGCAGGTGGCAACTGAGCAGGTGGCATGTAGCAACTGAGCAGGTGGCATGTAGCAACTGAGCAGGTGGCAGGTAGCAACTGAGCAGGTGGCAGGTTGCAACTGAGCAGTTGCATGTGGCAACTGAGCAGGTGGCATGTAGCAACTGAGCAGGTGGCATGTGGCAACTGAGCAGGTGGCATGTGGCAACTGAGCAGGTGGCATGTAGCAACTGAGCAGGTGGCAGGTAGCAACTGAGCAGGTGGCATGCAGCAACTGAGCAGGTGGCATGTAGCAACTGAGCAGGTGGCATGTAGCAACTGAGCAGGTGGCAGGTAGCAACTGAGCAGGTGGCATGCAGCAACTGAGCAGGTGGCATGTAGCAACTGAGCAGGTGGCATGTAGCAACTGAGCAGGTGGCATGTAGCAACTGAGCAGGTGGCATATAGCAACTGAGCAGGTGGCAGGTTGCAACTGAGCAGTTGCATGTGGCAACTGAGCAGGTGGCATGTGGCAACTGAGCAGGTGGCATGTGGCAACTGAGCAGGTGGCATGTAGTAACTGAGCAGGTGGCATGTAGCAACTGAGCAGGTGGCAGGTAGCAACTGAGCAGGTGGCATGCAGCAACTGAGCAGGTGGCATGTAGCAACTGAGCAGGTGGCATGTAGCAACTGAGCAGGTGGCATATAGCAACTGAGCAGGTGGCAGGTTGCAACTGAGCAGTAGCCACATGACAACAGAGCAGTAGCCACATGGCAACAGAGCAGTAGTCACATGGCGAGCAGAAGGGTGCTGGGGAAGGGGTGGGGGGGAGGCTCCACAGGCTAAGCGCCACAAGGGACAGTAGTGAGGGGTTGAGTATGGCACCAGCAGATCAATAGCCATTGCACATCATCACGACTTGCACCGCAAGGCACACATAGGCAGGTGTGCGTCATGCTGTTGTTGCTGCTCAAGTTGCCTTGTGTGGTGCTGTTGGTGTGGTGGTGGGAGGCCAGCTGGTCATGATGTCGTTGCCTCTCATGATGTTGTCGTTGTTCATGTCTTTGATGCTGGTAAATGAGTCTGATGACGAGTGTAAGGTCCACACAGTGTAAGAGTCCAACCTACAGTAATAGTAAGTATCCCGTCTTCTGGTTATGATTATATTAATTAAGATGAGCCATTGAGATGAGCCTTAGACACAGGCAACATGAGTTAAGGTTTACACGGTCTTAATCAAGTGTAAACATAGGCTTGAGGCATCAACCTAGCCATGCATCAACACAACAACCTGAAACAACCGTAGGTTGACCATCAACATCAGCAATTACCGCTGTCACAACGACCCACAGAACAAACGATAGAGAAATGAAGGGAAGTTGTGCAACAGCGTTGCCCCAGAGCATGGTACACAAACGCAGAAACACAATGACGTTGCCAGGAAATATTCGCAGAAGAAAGAAAGAAAATATAATGCACCTTGCGGGTGTCGAACCCGTGTCCCCTCGCAAAAGGCAATTGTCAATCGCTACTGAACCTCAATTGATGAATCACTGCTTCGACCCACCTTGACGATCTATATTTAATATATAGCCATTGTCAGCTGCGCAGTTGCCATTGCCAGCTGCGCAGTTGCCATTGTCAGCTGCGCAGCTGCCATTGCCAGCTGCGCAGTTGCCATTGTCAGCTGCGCAGTTGCCATTGTCAGCTGCGCAGTTGCCATTGCCAGCTGCGCAGTTGCCATTGTCAGCTGCGCAGTTGCCATTGTCAGCTGCGCAGTTGCCATTGTCAGCTGCGCAGTTGCCATTGCCAGCTGCGCAGTTGCCATTGCCAGCTGCGCAGTTGCCATTGCCAGCTGCGCAGTTTTCATGGGCAACTGCGCAGTTTTCATGGGCAACTGCGCAGTTTTCATGGGCAACTGCGCAGTTTTCATGGGCAACTGCGCAGTAGCCATGGGAAACTGCGCAGTTGCCCATGGAAACTGCGCAGTTGCCCATGGAAAACTGCGCAGGTGACACTGCTAATTCCTGTGAGTGAACCTAATGTGCCCCTAGACCTAGAAGGGGATATGGAGGAGGTAGAATCTCTATGGGGGGAAGAGAGCGAGCAAGAAGAGTGCGATCATGAGTCAAGTGATGAAGTGGATGAGGCCTTGTTTGGCACGGAGGCAGGTGTTGTCCCAGAGGACACCTTCGAAGCCTCCTTGTTAGCTGCTGTAAGCCAACACGCCTCTTCCAAGCCGGCCGCAGGCCGGCAAATTATTTTGGGGTATGAAGAGTGTATAGGGTCCCCGTAGTTTACCCTGACATCAGTTAAGGGCGCCCTTAGACTAGGTATCACCAACTGTCGAACCCTGGTCTGCAGATGAGGCTGTGAAACCCAGCTGCTCCAGCTCCTCCTTGAGACGCGCATGCCAAGCACGCGGGGCCTGGCGCAGGCCATAGAGAGCACGGTGGAGGCGGCAGACCCGCCCTGAGCCATCCTCATACTGTTACGAACGCCGGTCGAAGTGCTAGCGAAGCGTCTCGGAAAAGTGATGACGCGATTGCGTAATAGTGGTGAC
>JASKMD010000020.1:1111230-1181230 GCA_030144725.1 Haematococcus lacustris | reverse complement strand
TTAATGCCCATTACATTGAGACGGGGCTGCAACAGCAGGAGCCCCCTGCCCTGCCCTTGGACCAGTTCTAGGGTTGAAGCAGCAGCAGCAGCCAGCCCCCTGGCTTGTCCCCTGCCATGCTCACCAGCCCAGGGTGCAGAGGTGTGCCCCTCCCAGCCCAGCCCAGCCCTGCCCCACCCCCTCCCAGCCCTGCCCCAACCCCTCCCAGCCTTGCTTTGCCCCTCCCCTCCCTGCCCAGCCCTGCCCCACCCCCTCCCAGCCCTGCCCCACCCCATCCCATCCCTGCCCCACCCCCTCCCAGCCTTGCGTTGCCCGTCCCCTCCCTGCCCAGCCCTGCCCCACCCCACCCCCTCCCAGCCCTTCCCCACCCCCTCCCAGCCCTGCCCCACCCCCTCCCAGCCATGCTTTGCCCCTCCCTGCCCAGCCCTGCCCCACCCCCTCCCAGCCCTGCCCCACCCCCTCCCAGCCCTGCCCCACCCCCTCCCAGCCCTGCCCCACCCCCTCTCAGCCCTGCCCCATCCCAGCCTTGCCCCACCCCCTCCCAGCCTTGCCCCACCCCCTCCCAGCCCTGCCCCACCCCCTTCCAGCCCTGCCCCACCCCCTCTCAGCCCTACCCCATCCCAGCCTTGCCCCACCCCCTCCCAGCCCTGCCCCACCCCCTCCCAGCCCTGCCCCACCCCCCTCCCAGCCTTGCGTTGCCCCCTCCCTGCCCTGCCCTGCCCTGCCCTGCCCTGCCCTGCCCTGCCCTGCCTGTTGGTATGTGGCAGTGCAGGCTGCAGGTAGCAGCATGCTGCAGGTGTGCAGCAGCAGCACCACCACCAGGCTTAAGTGCATGTGCTGCAGTGCATGAGCAGCGGCAGCAGCAACAGGCTGTCATGCATGACCAGCATTGCAAGGACAGCAACATGTGCGGTGTGTGTTTGATTGCATGCACAAAGCTGGAGTGGCAACCCAACACTGCTGCGACAGGGAAGCTCATTTCAAGGCATAGATCTGGCATGGTCTGCGATGGTCTTGGTAGCTCCATGCAAAAAGAGGCATGCATTTTGCGGTTGTTTAACCATGCCATTGCTTGTGTAGCCGCATATGGACACCACATTGGTTGTGTAAGACAATCCCCTCGGTGATGGGCAATTGCAACTCGAATATCAAGGTCTACAATAGACCTAGCGTTCATGACCGTGCCAGTTGCAGCGTCAATGTAATACCGCGTGGTGCCATATGGTTGGATTTGGTGCGGATCACTGCCAGGCTTGCACTTGCTAGGCATGACCGTGATGCATACATGCAAGGGGGGTATGTAGCAGGTGGCTACCACGTTTGCAGCATTAGCGCATCACCGCGTGGTGGTGTTGTCTATACAAGGGGCATGTGGCGCACCACACCCTAGCATGTGGCTGGATCTGATGAGCCTCCACTATAGGTACCATCCGTAGTCCAGCTGGCTGTGACACATTGGGCGTGGACCACTGCCAGGCCTGCACTTGCTAAGCATGATCGTGATGCCTACATGCAAAGGGGGTATCTAGCAGGTGGCTACCACGTTTGCGGCCATAGCGCATCACCGCGTGGTGGTGTTGTCCATACAAGGTATCATATATGACGAGGATACATTGCTAATGACCACCACCGTTTTCTTCATTACATTTTGACCATTCACAACTTACAAATCACGTTGTGTGGCATGGAACTGAACGGAAGCTCAGGACAGCCTTTTGACAGCTTTTGAACCATGCAACATTCTTCTCAGATGGGCTCTGACTGCACTGATGGGCTCTGACTGATGGGCACTGACTAGGCTATGACTGCACTGCCACACACCTACAGCCTGCTGCTGCTGCTGTCCATGCACTGCTCATGCACTACAACCTGCTGCTCTTGCTGCTGCTCATGCACCGTAACACACCTACAACTTGCTGCTGCTGCCCATACACTGCTGCTGCTGTCCTTGCACTGCTGCTCATGTCGCTACAGCCTGCTGCTGCTGCTCAGCACTGAGCGCAGCACGCTGCCTGCGCGCGCCAGCACGCAGCAAACCTGCAGCCTGCTATTACCTAAACTGCCACACACCTACAGCCTGCTGCTGCTGCTGCTCATGCACTGCTGCCCATGCACTGCTGGTCATGCACTACAGCCCGCTGCTGCTGCTCATGCACTGCAACACATGCACTGCTGCCTGCTGCTGCTGCTCATGCACTGCAGCACACCTGCAGCTTGCACTGTCACACACCTACAGCCTGCTGCTGCTGCTGTCCTTGCACTGCTGCTCATGCGCTACAGCCTGCTGCTCATGCTCATGCACTGTAACACATGCACTGCAGCCTGCTGCTGCTGCTCATGCACTGCAGCACACCTGCAGCCTGCTGCTACCCTGCAGCCTGCACTGCGACACTTACTGGCAGGGCAGGGCAGGGCAGGGCAGGGCAGGGCAGGGCAGGGCAGGGCAGGGCAGGGCAGGGCAGGGCAGGGCAAGGCAGGGAGAGGCAGGGCAGGGCAGGGAGGGGCAACGCAAGGCTGGGAGGGGGTGGGGCAGGGCTGGGAGGGGGTGGGGCAGGGCTGGGAGGGGGTGGGGCAGGGCTGGGCAGGGAGGGGCAACGCAAGGCTGGGAGGGGATGGGGCAGGGCTGGGAGGGGGTGGGGTAGGGCTGGGAGGGGGTGGGGCAGGGCTGGGCAGGGAGGGGAGGGGCAACGCAAGGCTGGGAGGGGTGGGGCAGGGCTGGGAGGGGGTGGAGCAGGTCTGGGCAGGGATGGGAGGGGCACACCTTCTGCAACCCTGGGCTGGTGAGCATGGCAGGGGACAAGGCAGGAGGTGGCTGTTGCTGCTGCTACAGCCCTGGGCTGCTGAGAAGGGCAGAGGGCAAGGAAGGTGGCTACTGCTGTTGATGATGCAGCCTTGGGCTGGTGAGCATGGCAGGGGACAAGCCAGGCAAGGCAAATGGGCGAGTCTGGGAGGGGGTGGAGTCCAGGATGCTGCACTGGCGGTATCTTCACCCGTTTCTTTGCTGCACTCTTTCCTGGCCTTCTGGGCATTTGGCCTGCAAAGAAGAATATGTTATCATGATGGTGTGCTGAATGGGGGTGCTTGTCTGTGTTTCCAGCTGGAACCTGCTAGCTGTGGTGCTGGGTCAGAGTCGTTACCGCCTGCTGGGTCGTCCGCTCAGTCGTCTTCTGCTAGCCGCTAACTAGCCTCGCTAAGATTCAAAGCTCTGCGAACTGGAGGAATTCGGCCTATTCGCTTGCTTTGGAGACGGGCCTGGTGCGTTTGGATTCACGTTAAGTCTTTCCATCAACACACATCAACTGCAACAGGGGCCCAAGTCCGGCCTGGCAGGGAATGAGCGGTCACATATTTGGGTGGCTGCGTCGATCGCAGTATTTGGCCTACAGTCGGCACGCGAATACTGAGAGAATGCAGCGTTGATGCAGCATTAGCTGTTTGGTGCCTGTTGCAAATGTCAACATAACTCCGTGACAAAATGTCGACTGAGGTCGGTTGACATTTTACCGAGAGGATTGATTGAACGAGCCCGTCGTAAGCTACGTACGCCCATCCTACTCAGCGCAGCGCACTGATGCCTGACCTGCAAAGAACGGGCGTCACAGCGTCAGGCGCAAACTCCCTCACTACCCTCACACTCGGCCGCAAACCATCAGTATAACATAATATAAACATATAACATAATATATATATAATATGTTTAATATATATAATATGTTTAATATAACATCAACATGAACATAACTCCGTGACAAAATGTCGACTGAGGTCGGTTGACATTTTACCGAGAGGATTGATTGGCTCGTTCAATGCACCTTGAAACGCGCGGACATAGAGCTACGAAATAGTAACAGCACACAGGGTAGGGGACGGTATAGGTATCCTTGCGCATGCACACCTCGAACTTCAGCGCGCCATCGGTGTGCCGGAGCAGCATCTAAAGGCCGCAAGCACACAGTTGGGAGCCATGCATCGTCAGTCCTCGCAACCTTGCAGGCTGCATCTCACCGTACCCCTGCCCCGGGTGCAGAACCCACCGTCGCCTCTCCCCACGTACTCACTCCACGATGGCGGGGCACTTGGCACGTAGCTTGGGGCAGCTGCTGCCCAAGCAGTCAGCGCTGTTCGTATGCGACATACAAGACAGGTGAGGCGCTCAAGCTAGGGCGGCTTGACCTCCAGCACCCGTGGGGGCTACACCACACCTACCATACTGGTGGCAGTGGACTGACAGCACCCCCAGCTCAGGCCTTGGGCACAGACGGCACCTCAGGGGTCCCTGCCCTGGGATGGAGTGAGAGGGCGGGAGGATTGAGAGGGTGGGGGCAGTACCAGCAGAGGTATCAAAGGGGTCAGGGCTGGGTGCACTGGCTGGGGAGGTGTGAGAGCGTGAGGGTGCGGGACTACAGAACGGTTGGGAGAGAAGAGACAAAGCGTGAGAATGAGTCCAAGGGCACTAGAGGGGGTTAAGGCACATGAGCAGGGGTACTTGTTGGTGAGCAGAGCTGCTGGTGGTGTGTGGCTGCACTCACAGGTTCAGGACCAACATCAAGGGCTTCCCCACCGTCATCAGCACTGCCAGGCGCTTGGTATGGCGGGGGCGGGGGCGGGGGCGGGGGCGGGGGCGGGGGGCGGGGGCGGGGGGCGGGGGCGGGGGCGGGGGCGGGGGCGGGGGCGGGGGCGGGGGCGGGGGCGGCATGTGTACCAAGAGTAACGAAAACAAATGCCAGCTGCCAACTGCTGCTCCTACCCCTGCTGCAACCTGTGCTTTGCTGCTGCTGCTGCTGCTGCTGCTGCTGCTGTGCTTCCCACTGCTGCTCAGATCAAGGGCTCCATCGCGCTGCAGCTCCCCATTGTGGTGACTGAGCAGTACCCCAAGGCCTTGGGCCATACTGTGGTGGGGCTGTGGTTTGGCTGCGCAGGCATAGACGGCATAGCAGGCATGCCTCACTGTGGCACCCTTCCTGACGAGCTGTAGGATGGAAGCAGCAGTCAATAGGGGGAGATAGGCAGGTAGCCAGCTAGGCAGGCAGCTAGGCAGGCAGGCAGCAGGCAGAAGGAAGCAGCAGCAGCAGCAGCAGCAGCAGCAGCAGCAGCAGCAGCACGCTGTGTTCGATGTCAGCTGTTGCCACCCAATGGGCAGGTGGAGCTGGTGGAGGTGCTGCCACCGGCCTACACCACCCACCCCCCGCCTGCCTTCAATGCAAGGTGCTTCCTGCCCATGGCCCTCCCCCCCCCCCTCCCCCCCCATGGCCCCTTCCCCCCTTACCCCCCCCTGACCCCTCCCCCCCCTTAACCCCCCATGGCCCCTCCCCCCCCTGACCCCCCATGGCCCCTCCCCCCCTTACCCCCCATGGCCCCTCCCCCCCTGACCCCCCATGGCCCCTCCCCCCCTGACCCCCCCATGGCCCCTCCCCCCCTTAACCCCCCATGGCCCCTCCCCCCCCTTACCCCCCATGGCCCCTCCCCCCCTGACCCCCCATGGCCCCTCCCCCCCTGACCCCCCCATGGCCCCTCCCCCCCCTTACCCCCCATGGCCCCTCCCCCACTTACCCCCCATGGCCCCTCCCCCACTGACCCCCCCATGGCCCCTCCCCCCCTGACCCCCCATGGCCCCTCCCCCCCTGACCCCCCCATGGCCCCTCCCCCCCTGACCCCCCATGGCCCCTCCCCCCCTGACCCCCCCATGGCCCCTTCCCCCCTGACCCCCCATGGCCCCTCCCCCCCTGACCCCCCCATGGCCCCTCCCCCCCTGACCCCCCCATGGCCCCTCCCCCCCTGACCCCCCCTGACCCCTCCCCCCCTGACCCCCCCCATGGCCCCTCCCCCCCTGACCCCCCATGGCCCCTCCCCCCCTGACCCCCCCATGGCCCCTCCCCCCCTGACCCCCCCATGGCCCCTCCCCCCCTGACCCCCCCATGGCCCCTCCCCCCCTGACCCCCCCATGGCCCCTCCCCCCCTGACCCCCCCATGGCCCCTCCCCCCCTGACCCCCCCATGGCCCCTCCCCCCCTGACCCCCCCATGGCCCCTCCCCCCCTGACCCCCCCATGGCCCCTCCCCCCCTGACCCCCCCATGGCCCCTCCCCCCCTGACCCCCCCATGGCCCCTCCCCCCCTTACCCCCCCTGACCCCTCCCCCCCTGACCCCCCCATGGCCCCTCCCCCCCTGACCCCCCATGGCCCCTCCCCCCCTGACCCCCCCATGGCCCCTCCCCCCCTGACCCCCCCATGGCCCCTCCCCCCCTGACCCCCCCATGGCCCCTCCCCCCCTGACCCCCCCATGGCCCCTCCCCCCCTGACCCCCCCATGGCCCCTCCCCCCCTTACCCCCCCTGACCCCTCCCCCCCTGACCCCCCCATGGCCCCTCCCCCCCTGACCCCCCATGGCCCCTCCCCCCCTGACCCCCCCATGGCCCCTCCCCCCCTGACCCCCCCATGGCCCCTCCCCTCCTGACCCCCCCATGGCCCCTCCCCCCCTGACCCCCCATGGCCCCTTCCCCCCTGACCCTCCATGGCGGCGCCCCCCCTGACCCCCATGGGCCCTATGCCATCTCACTCACCCTCCAACCACCCCCCAACCACCCCTAACCACCACCACCACACCGCTTCACCCTGCCAGCCTCCTCACCCACCTACAGCTGAGCTGAGACGCCTAGCTGAGCAGCCAACCTGATGGCAGCTTCCAACCAGTTGAGCCCACTCAGGAGCATAGCCAACAGCAGCAAGCTCATGTGGGCGCCCACAGCAAAGCGGTGTAGTGGATGCTACACCAGCCAGTGGCAGCCCACCAGCAGCCCCGAGCAAGCCAGCAGCAGCGAACCTTGAACACAGCCTGACTTGACTGCAGTTGCAGTGTGTCCTCTCCTGCTGCTGCCTGTGGTCTCGCTGATCCTGCCGATCCTGCTGATCCTGCTGATCCTGCCCCTTGCTTGAATTCCTTCAGGCCAACAGGGACGGGAAGCTGCCCCTACTGCCCAGAGCCACCATGCGGTGTTCAGCAAGACGCTGTTCAGCATGTGGACTCCTGAGGTGCAGGACCACATGAGCCAAGCGCTGCCGCATGTCAAGCAGGTCTGGTTCCCCTGCCCGCTGCCCCCTGCCCGCTGCCCCCTGCCCCCTGCCCCCTGCTTCAGCCCCTGCTGCAAGTGCTCCATTGCTGCAAGTGCTGGAAGTGTGACTGTGTTCGCTGTGGCCAGTCGTTACCGTATCCACCGACAGCCACTACCACCACCACCACCACCACCACCACCACCACCACCACCACCACCACCACCACCACCACCACCACTGCTGCCACCATGATCCATCATGACTACGGCAAGTCAGCTGACGTCATGTGCGCTGCCACCGCGTGTGCGCAGGTAGTGCTGCTGGGCATTGAGACCCACGTGTGTGTGTTGCAGACGGCCCTGGACCTGCTGGCCCGTGGCTATGAGGTGGGAGGGAGGACTGTGGCTGTGGGCCTGGAGGGTGACCCTGCTCACACCTCACACCTCACCCTTGACATATGCCCTTACCCTCTCACACCCTGGCCTCACTCCTCCCCCTGCCCCTTCCCTCGCCCTGCCCCAGACTCTGCCCCTGCCCCTGCCCCTGCCCCTGCCCCTGCCCCTGCCCCTTACTCCCTGCTTTGTCCTGTCGCGCTCCAGGTGCATGTGGTAGTGGATGGGGTCAGCAGCCAGCGGGAGGTGGACCGGGCCGTGGCCCTGCAGCGCCTGGCCCAGTCTGGAGTGTTCCTGGCCAGCAGCGAGATGGTCCTCTTCCAGCTGGCAGGTAGGCGGCAAGGGCCAGTGGCAACCGGCAGAGGGTTGGAGGAGTTTGGTGGCAGCCGTCAGAGGGTTGGAGGAAGTTGACGGGCAGCTGGCAGAGAGCAAGTGGGTGTTAGTGGCAGGATGTGCAAGATGGGCAGACGGGCAGATGGGGTTGGTAGTGGGGGTGGGGGACATTGATCGTGAAGATAGCCATGGGGCAGTGAGGCTGTGCGGGACGTGTCATGCGCATGGAGACCGTGATTTGAATCATCATTGGCGTAGTTTCAGTGGGAGGTAGAGGTGCAGCATCCTAGGGGTGGTGTGGTGTTGCTAGAGCGGTGCTGCTTTGCGCCAGATCTGGTGCAATTCATGCATACAGGGGATGCCAAGGCTCCGGGCTTCAAGGCAATCAGCGAGCTGGCCAAGGAGGAGAGGGCGCCGCACATGGTGGCCTTGCACAGCAGCTTGTAGGCCCACTGGAAGACCTCGCGCTGACTTGGACAGCTGGGTCGGGCAGCTGGAGCACACAGGGGGAGGCCCGGCCACCCCGTCAACAGCCCCGAGCCTGCAGCAGTGAGCCTCGACTGCAGTTCAGCCGGTCCCAACTGAAAGCTAACACACCCTCAGTAGGGGAAACACCGCCGCATCGCAGCTACGTGGCTTCTTTTCACATTTTGCCAACCCTTGGGTAGTACCTCCGTGTGCTGCTAAAACAATTATGTCGGTGCCTTGTGGTAATCATTGCTGCAATAAATGTACCAGGATCGTAATTTGGTTTGGATGTCGAGATAATTATAACCTACATAAGCCCACAGTTAAGAGGAATTGAACCGAGGCGACAGCGATGCATTGCTTTCACCCACGTTTGGCCCTCGCGGCATGTGGCTAGCACACATGACTTGCACGGACGCTTTGTGTTTTGAGCTGTTACTGCTTGTATCTGTATCACTGTTGGGTTTGCGATGCAACGCGGCAAGCTGGCAGGATTGCATATCTAGGGGGAACGACATCAATTGCACATTGGGGCCGGGCACGACTTGGCAACCCGCCGCACGACTTGTGACAGGGACATGGCTGGTGGCGGGCCACGGCGCATCGTCTATCTTGGACCTCAGCCTGATGACCCGCGCGTCGCTGGCCCCAGGTACGGCCGACTACCCAGTTTTGCGTGGGCCTCCTGACTCATGCCTGCACAAGCGGTGCAATTATATCGTTAGCGACCATTTGTGCTATGTATTTGTGTGCAGGCAGCAGGCTGGTCCTGCAAGACCTCACCCTGGTCACGGACATTGCGGTCGCGAGAGCCAGCACACCACAGCACTTTCTAATTCCCATCAACCTGACGGGCTCAGGCGCCACTTCTATTGCTTTCAGCAATGTCACCTTACAGCTACCCAGCACCTGCACCACGCTGGCCAGCTATGCCAGCCTGCTCTGCAGAGGCGCAGTCAACTCCAACTTGCTCATCAGCAGACAGGGCGTGGTCTTCCGCTCCTGGACCACAGCCACTGTCACGTCCAGCAACCTGAAGCTCACATGCGGCCGGCCCTTACCCTCAGCCCAACACCTAGCTTGCAAGAGCATGGTGGTGGCTGAGCCCTCAGAGCTGTTGGCCGCCCTGGCTGCTGCCGGAGGGCAGGCGGGAGGGTCAACCACCTACATCCATGTGCTGAGGAACATTTCGTTACAGGTACGCCCCACGTGTGCAACGTACCCCTCACCCTCACCCTCACGCTTGCTGCTGGCTACTCTACTGCTTGCTTCACTTGCTTGTGGCTGCCTGAAGCTAAGCATCCCCAGTGCAGGGCCCCTGAAACCAGAGCCCTCCTTCCATGGCAACATCCCTAGCATCCATTGCCAGCTGCAGCTAACGGCAGGGCAGGGTTCACCATCACTCATCGTCACGCATCACTGCAGCAGAGCATCCAAAACATCACTCTGGTACATGGTTCAGACCAGGCATGGGTGCATGTGCTGACTGCACTCACATGACCTAAGGGTCCAGCGCTTGCATAACAGTGACCAGAGCAGGAACCACTGATGTACCCTCATCGCCTATGACCTCGCATAACCAGAGGGGTCTTCCGGCGCTTGAATCAGTGTGACCAAAGCAGGCACCCTCATGGTACACCCTCATTGTCAGTAAGTGTGTCCTGCAGGGTCAGCAGGCCCGCTCGCCTTGTCTCCTGCTTGCAGGGATATGCACCAGACGTGCATGGCGGCGTGGTGCCAGGTCCTCTAACTAACATCACCAACACCCTCATCATCTCAGGTCTGTGAGGCAAATGCTGAACACAGCTGGCAGCTGGCAGCAGGCTGATGACGCACAGGGGTGGGTGCTCACCTAAGTCCTGCACCTCGGTCATCACATCACACAACTGAGCATTGAGAAGTAATGATGAGTTCCATTGATGATGATGATGATGATGACGACGACGACGACGATGACGACGACGACGACGACGACGACGACGACGGCGGCGGCGACGACGACGACGACGACGACGACGACGACGACGACGGCGGCGACGACGACGACGGCGACGACGGCGACGGCGGCGGCGGCGACGGCGACGGCGACGACGACGACGGCGGCGGCGGCGACGGCGACGGCGACGGCGACGGCGACGGCGACGCCCCCCTGCCAGCACTGCACTATTGCGATGCCATGGTATGGTCCAGAGTGGCTGCCCTCGTGTGCCTGCAGGGGTGCCGTCGCCAGCTACCCCCCGACCTGAGCTGGACTGGGCGGGGTGAGGCTTTGCATTACTGTTGAGCACTGACACGACACCACTGGCACACAGTTGCCTGTGACACATGACGTTTTGTCTCGTCCATCTCAAGCTGACAACCTGGTATGGCCGCTGAAAATGAATCTTGCTGGCTACTAGTACTGCACCAGGGTAGTGTCTGACACTGTCTTGTCATTTCGTCTGTTGCGACTCATCCTGACACCCAGATGTGGCTGCTTAGAGTAAAACTTGCTGGTCAACGCACTAGGCTCCTGTCTTGCACTGTTCTAAAGTATTTAAATGTCACTTGTGCTCGGTCCTCACTCCATCCTAGCAACATAGAATATGAACTAGGGTGTTGCCTCTTAAGTCGCACCCACTGTACCCTCCCCTACCGGCAACTCCCCACCCCTATGGCCCTTACCCCGAGCAGGGTTTATGAACACGGTGTATGGATTGTACAATGAAGGTATGGATAGCACTCCATCACAGCTTGAACTATTGACCTTGTGGGGCTGTTGAAAATGCGAGTTCCTTCTGACTGTACCTAGCTGGCCAACTTGTACTGCTGTATTGACGTGAGCTGCCACATTGACAAGGTGGTCTCCCAGCGCCTTCCCTGCGCCGTCCCTGCGCCGTCCCTGTGTGGGTGATGTGGCAGGTGGAGGGGCATCATAGACGCCCAAGACTTGGAAGCACGTGTCATCTTCCAGAAGCTGGTGCTTGTCAACCTGCCACTCGGTGCTTCCCTGTCGCTGCCCATTGGGCTGCTCACCGCATCCATCCACTTTGTTGAGTATGTACGGGGCAAGCTGTGAGTGCATGGAAGGTGGTGAGTCTTGCTTTGACAATGCCACACTTAAAGATGGCCAGCCTGACGAAACCAGAGAGTGGCCACGTGCTTGCAGACTTACAACTAGGCCTGTATTCTTTACATAAATGTGTTCTTTTACATATCCGTGGAAACCTCCTGCTTGGGCCAGGATCACATTACTGCTCATGCCGGGCATCATCCCAGCCAACAATAGCACTGCTGAAAGGGGCCTTCCTGCTGCAGAAGAGAATGTCTCGCGATCTGACCATGCATCTAGGCTGGAACAGATGCTGTGCTGGCTGCTGCTGCTGCTCACTGCTGTTGCTGCTGACTGCTGCTGCTGCTGACTGCTGCTGCTGCTGACTGCTGCTGCTGATGACTGCTGCCGCTCAGGGGCAACATTGGCGCTGGCGAGAGCCTGCAACTCAATGATGTCAAGCTGCTGCTGCCCTCTGACGAGGTGAGACAAACTGCACAGGTCCCACACCCATGCCTTCAGCATGCCCCTCTCTTGGCACAACCCAACACCATAGCACAGACATCATCTCGGGTTTGTGGGGCTGATTGCTGAACGCAGCTGGATCTGACCAGGGTCCTCCACCCCACTCATAGCATGACCACCATGTGTAAGGCACACTCTTGGGGGCAACCAACGTTTGACACACTTTTGCCATCACCAAGACCACCACCGGCACAGCAAAGAGGGAGAGAGGGAGAGAGGGAGAGAGAGAGAGAAAGACACCTCATTCTCATCACCATACTCCCTAACTAGGGGTGGTGTGTTGCCTGTATGGAGTACCTTCCCCACACATGGCATGGGTGCCCACCACCTACACTGTTGCTTTACCCCTGTGACAGGGCTATAGCCTAGAATTGGCACGACATGCATGCACTGATGTGAGCGGATGACAGCCCATAGGAACGCCCCTAGCACACACTACTGTGCCCCAGGCTGCTGCTGCTGGGTCCTGGGTGGGCGGTCTCACAGCCGCTTGTAGCCCAGCTCAGGGTACTCCTTGCCCTCGGCTGGCAGCTCAGGCAGCCCAGGCCACCAGCACAGCTCCAGTGGGCGCCACTTAGCCTCCCCAATGTGCTGCATGTTTAGCGCTGCATTGCAGTAGCGGCCCACCCACCTGCCCGCCTGTGGTGCTGGTGGGCCTGGGCTTGGCTGCCTTGCCCTTGCCCTTGCTTTTGCCCTGAATGGGCTTGATGACTTGGCATCCTGCTCAGCCTTGGTGCGCTTGGCTGGCAAGTCCTGGTCAGAGCCTTGGGCTGCTTACATGTTTGAACCGATTTTCCTGATAAACAAGGCGATGCCAGTAAATGTTGTGATTATTTCCATAGCGTCATATCATACCGAGTTTAACCCATGCAGCGGTCCTGCAGTCGAGGTACATGCAGCTCAGGAGCGTGCGAGGCCAAGGATATGGGACTTGAATGGTGCTGGGGTGGTGGTCAATCAGCGCGCCTTGCGCCTTTTGCTAATGTATTATAGCTGTGACAGCAATATGGTCTTGGGTAGGGGCAGGGCGAGCCAGGGTGCAGCGCGCCATGGCTGTTGTGCGGGCTGATGCTGTTGAAAGCCAGCAGTGTGCATACTTCGTTATTGAAACCTGCAAAGCTGTTGTTGGTGGCGCTCCAACGCATGCATGTCAGTGCCGCATAAAGTGTTACAACACCTCCTTTCCAAGTGCTGCGCCTGGCCCAAGACCACGAGGTGGTTGTAAGAGGCTCAGGGCTCAAGGCCCAGGGCCCAGGGTGCTGTCTGGAGCCAAAGGCTGCTCACAGCGCTCCTGAGGCCTGTGCCCTGCAGGTGGTCATGTGGACGTATGTGGCCCTGGGCGCAACCAACACGGACCTGGTCCCTAGGGAGGAGTGGAGGCTGCCCTTTCCCTACGTGTTCCAGGTGACGTTCAGATGAGGAATGCAAGCTTGCATAGGGCTCTGCAGTGGCTCGACGGCAGGCATTCTTTTTATGCCCATGCATGCATGCATGCATGCATAGGGATCTAGGATCAACACCCTGCAGCCCCCAACCCTGCGATGCCCTGCAGCCCTTTTCACACTAGCTGACCCTGGCTGCTGCAGGTGGCTGCCCACACCCCCAACCAGTCCATACACTTCACAGCTTTCCAGGCTGTGCGGGCCTTCATGTGGTCTGATGTCCAGCTGGTCAGCGTGGAGGTGCAGCCACCCTCAGGCCCACTCCTCATCCACGACACCGGTGCGTCACCACAGCTCAGCCCCTACCATCCACAACTGCTTCACTCAATCTGCAGATGTCAACTGCATCGCCACAGAGGACAGCCTGGGGCAGGGCGGGGTGGGGCGGGGCGGGGCGGGGCGGGGCGGCAGTTGTGACTACCCAGAGAGAATGGACACCGTTTATGAATGGCACCACTGGCAGCTGTAGCAAGCACCAAGCCAATTTGACAAGGCCTATTCACACCTTGTGCAGGGCTGTTGCGCCTCAACGGGCTCGGCCCTGCTTTGGCTCCTCTGAACCTGGTGGTGTACACGGCGTTTGGGTTGTACGCCCACGACCTCACCGACAGGCGCTGCCCTCGCGCAAGAGCTGAGGGGCCTCCAGACCTGCAGTGCATGATCCTGATGTTGCAACCCAGCAGCATAGCCATGCCCCAGATGATGACGAGGCAGCTGGTAAGCGGCGAGCCTGACTTGGTATACACTCGCCCACAGTCATGGTCTTGTGGTGTGCTGACTTCGCACCCACGTTGTGATGAAGAGAAGAACATGTGTGCGTGTGTGCTGTTTTGGTGGTGGTGATGGTGGTGATGGTGACGTGCTCAGCCCTCATGCGCCAGGCTGCTGCCTTTGAGTCCACCTCGACTGCTGCTGCCGCCGCTGAGCCCACCCTGCAGGCCCTGCCTGGCCGCAACATCATTAGCGGCAACCCTTCGCAACCCCAGGCGCTGCTGCTAGACCTGGCTGCAGCGCCCTCCAGCCTGGCGCTGGAAGGGCAGGGCGCCCAGCTCACCCTGAGCAGCCTGGTGCTGGCCAACGCCGCGCCCCTACTGACCAGCCTGGTATGCGGGGCTGCGGCACAGCAGCAGGGCGTGGACTGCCGCTCACCTGCTCAGGGGGTTGAGGCAAACGGGGAGAATGCAAGCAGGGCAGTGTGGCAGGCGACTGGGCTGGCCAACCTGGGTGGCGTGACGCCCCTGCCGCCTCTCTGCACTCCTGCGTTGGCAGACGCATTGGGTGGGTTCACCAGCCTGCTGTGGTTCTTCCGCACACCGCGGGTAGCTGGCCCCTCACCGGGGCCCCTGGCCAACGCGGCTCTGGTGCTGCTGAACATCACGCTGCTGCTGCCGGACCTGGAGATGCGCGCCATCAGGGAGGTGGCAGTGAGCGGCAGCACCCGGGTCAACCTGCGGCCTGACACCCTGGACCTGTTGCGCAAGCAGCTGGAAGGCCAGCAGGTGGGGCTTGATGGGGGTGGGATGAGGAGGGTGCGTGGGTGACGTTGATACGGGGTATCCGTATGTTAGTGACTTCATGCCAGGGGAGTGTATTCATATCACCCATAGGGGTTATTTGACTTCATTGTAGGGGAGTGTGGGCGCAAGGGACCAGGCGCTCATGGTGAGGGGAAGGTGCGGCCAGGTACCAGCCAGGTCATGCCAACAACCGCTGGGTCAGAAGGGAGTGGGCGTACAGGTGAAGAGGAGCAGGCATTGGTCACAAGTGAGGGACCCCGCAACCAGGGCGGTGGTCCATTCAAACAACGTGGGTACACATGCTGGTACAACACGAGTCGAAGCCTGCCAGACCAAGTTCTGTTGCGGTGCTGCAGGTGTTGCCAGCTGCCTGGCCCCCTGGCGGCTTGACCTTCCCTACCTTTTCATGGTGAGTGCCATGCATGCATACCTCATGCGTGCCCATGGCTCAACACAGCACCATATCCCCTCACAAGGGTAAGCGTCTTTATCTGTATGGACCGACGTGATGCGGTGAGTCACTCATTAGCGTCCAATGGGTGACTCCTACAGTTGAGAGGTCCTAGTATTGAAAAAAGGGTTTAGTCCCCCACCAAGCTCGGGCAGCCACTGAAAGAATGGAAAGAATTGCAATTATGAAAGCCTAGTCTTTATCCCACAAAGGAGTATGTATTTCGTTCTTTCTCTAGTCACTGCGCAAAAGGGGCATGAGTTAAGGACTTCAGGTTTGTCAAGGCTTGGGCACGGCCTGTGTGGGCTGGCATTTGCCGGCAGGGCGCGCTCACACCACGACCGCTTTGGCTCAAATCTGGGTCCACCCTCGTGAGCGTCATAGGGGTATAGCCACCAGGGTGTTAAACCTGATTTGTGTCAAAAAATCCCCAACCTCTCGCATAAGATGCCCGTAACGCAGATGTTAAGCGTTGCATTCCAGTCCCGCTCAACTCGCGGCTATCCCGGGCTGGGCTTGGCAGCCTTGCACATGCCCTTGCCTTTGCCCTTGGTGGGCTGTGTGGGCTCGGCATCCTGCTCAGTCTTGGTGCAATTGGTTTGTTAGGGAATGCTGGGCCCAGCCTCAGGACTGGCTGGTCATGCTGCTGGCTCCATGCTGGCCTCAGCAGTCGGTGTTCCACCTGCCCTGCTGGGGGCTTCCAGCCTGCAGGCCTGGTGGGCTCTAAACGGCTGGTGCGGAGCTCTTCCACTAGCACCACCCCGCCTCCAGGCTGGTCGGAACCCTTGGGCCCACACACCACCTTGCAGCATGTCCGCAGCACCGCAGCAGCGTCCCAGCCTCCACAGGTGCCCATGCCAGCTGCGCCAGAGCTCACCACCAGCTGCTTGGCGCAATCATACCGCTCCATGGACGCCTCAGCCATCTCCTCCTCCTGGTGCAATCATGCACACAAGGCACACATGGTGGCGGACACGGTGGCACCAGGGCAGGCATGGCACCTACTCTTTCACTCCATGCCAACCCACTACCTCCCAATTCACCACCCACCCTCACCTTCTTGAAAAACTGGTCCAGCGCTGGGCTCCATACCGCCTGAGCCGCTGCCATGCCCGCTTGGGTCAAGGTGCACCTCCCACACCTCATGGGCAAGGAAGCCCACTCGCCTTGACCCCTGCTTGCAGGGGTTGCTGGCCAGCAGCTCAACACAGCACATGCATTTGCAACAAGTTGTGGCTAGGCTTGGACTCTTAGCTAGGCAAGGCTTGCACTCTGACAATGCTAGCGTCCTGCATGGCACGGCATGGCACAACATGGCCTGGCACCACTACCCACGGTAAGAGGTAGGCCTACACCCACCTTCTTCTTTTGTGAAGAAGGAAGAAAGAAGAAAACGAGGAAAAATAGAAAAGAGAAAAGAAAGTATAAGAAGACTGCTCCGACGTGGGAGCTGGCGTGCTTCAAAGGAGGAGCTTCCGCCTAGGGCTCGGCCTGCCTTCACATTGCTTTTTGTGCTTGTGTTCTTAGAGGCTGGCTGCTTTCCACTGAAGCCCGCTCCATCTCAATGAAGCTACTACCACCACTGCCCTCCCCTATTCTCAGGGTGTCGGGTACAGCACCAGGGGTGGACTCCAGGGTTAGTGGGTGCAAGCCTTGCATCCTTTCCATGGGCCCGGTGGCACGGCTGGGGCCACTACTGTAGCCTGTCTTCTTGCCTGCAATATCCCCACAGTGTCCAGCCAAATCCAGACCAGCTTGCCAGCCTGCCTGATTCCCTGCTCATTTGTGCTGCCCGATGTGCCTACAACTCCATCACCACATCGCACCTCCACCACAATGCACCTCCATCACCACACTGCACCTCCACCACAGTGTACCTCCTTGACTTGCACCGCCACAATTGCACCGCCACCGGAGTGGACAATCACAACCAAGCCTGCCCATTGCCTTCTTGCTTGCGTCCCCTGCTGGCCTATGTGCACACATGTCTCAGTTCATATGCCTCCTGGTCTTGCACTGACGATCACCCACCTAGTGTGTTGCTGCACAACCTGCCCTGCAAGCTGCCCTGTGCCCCTGCTGCTGCCCCTGCCCCGCCCCTGCCCCTGCCCCTGCCCCTGCCCCTGCCCCTGCCCCTGCCCCTGCCCCTGCCCCTGCCCCTGCCCCTGCCCCTGCCCCACAACCTGCCTGGCCCTGTGACACTTCCCCTTGCCCAGGTTCGGCCTCCAAGGCCTCGATGTGACCCTGGCCCCCTACACTGCTTACGGTGATGGAGACCTGGCCTGGCAGCAGCTCTGGCTGAACACCTCAGGCATTCCCATAGCCCAAAAGGTTCCCAGCAGCCTGACCACCGCAGTTGACCCCGAGGGCCCTCTGCTGCTGCCAGAGCCCTCTCCACCATCAACCTCCTACAGGCCCCATCCACCCACTGTGTCTGTTGCAGACCTGACCCTGGAACCCACCTCTCCAACTCCATACCCCAGCCCCGATTCTGGCCCCGGCCCCAGCCCCAGCCGTAGCAGTACTTCAGAGCCTGCTCCCAGCACTGATGTCTCCCAGCCCTCCCTGCAACCAGCCAGCGCAGCTGGGAATGTGGCGGAGATTGCAGGGGGTCCAGTGGCAGCCGCCTTGCTTCTATGCTGTGCTATGCTGCTGGCAGCTTGCCTAATCAAGCGCCAGGCTGGCGGTGGTGGGAGTCCCCTTGTTGAGGGTGGCGTGCAATGCCCGCCACGCTTGAAGTTGTACAAGGCGAGAGGGGGGCATTAACAAGCATGCTGGCCTTGGCTGGCTTTGACTGTTTCATTTGTTCTTTCCCACTCTCACTTGCGTTTCACATTTGTTACACTCTTCTTGTCACACTTTCAGCACGACTTGTGCGTGGCACACAGTCCTGATGCAGTGCTCGTATCAGATCCTGGTGACCGCCTCACACAGTCATGTGCCAGCTTCCCTTGTCCATGGCGTCATTACATGACGCAAGGCTTGTCTGACATAAGCGTGGCGTCACCAGCTTGTTGTTGCACTTATTGACTTTGGACAGGCCCGTAACCACACCCCTTAGCTCAGGCTGTGGGGCACGCCTGCAGCCTAGCACTGCCTTGTCATAACCGTCTACGTCCCCTGGGAGGATCACAGCCACTTGGCCCAACTCAGTCACGAGGTCTCTGAGCTGGGGTCGTTTTCACCGCTTTACAGCCCCAGTCAGCCTGCCCATGTCGTGCCCAACCCTCAGGTGACTTCTCCTGGGGCCATGGCTGGCTTAGGCTGCTGGCGCACGGGGCATCCATGCAAGTCAGACACAAAGTCAACAGACAGTGGCCGCACCAGCTGTAGGCAGGCCGCGACGGGGCGACTGTCACCCACACCCAGCTGCCAGCCCACCCCTACAGACAGCAGCCCCGATGCCTCCCTACTGTCCCACACATGCATAGTGCGGCTGGGGCCGCCCACCCACCCCGACCCAACCCCTGCTCCACATCCCCACCAGGCCATACCCACTGGCTTCTCAGGCGGTTGCCTTGCGTACCTACATGATGCTGGCTGGGTGCAACATCGCCCTCACAACAAGCCACTCAATTGTGAGTTGAGACCAGAGCAGGTGCCTGCCCCTGCGGCTGCCAGCCCAAACAGCATCATGGGGCCTCGTACCAAAACAAACTGGGCCTCCCAAGTCTTGCTGACGTGGTACCCCGCCGGTCGAGATATTGAACCCACATGTGCAGCATTGCCTGCCTGCCAGGCCGCAGTGGACATCCACTTGGTCTGTACTTCACGCTCTGAGAGCCGAGAAGGAGAGGCAGGCAGGCAGGCAGACAGCAGCAGTGTGAGCAAAGACATGAGCCTGGACCCAGACTGCAAAGTTTGGCACCGTCATGACGGTGGTGATGGCGGTGGTAGTGGTGCTCGGGTGAGCAGTGGCTATGGCGATGAGGGGTCCACTACATGGCTCAGCGAGGCGGGCAAGGCTGCACTGCGCAAGCTTGGCATGCGCCCCCTGGTGCTGGATGCCGGCTTGCCTGCCAGGCTTCCAGTGGCCAGGCAGCAAGCTGTCCTCCATGTCGTTGCGTGTCAGCAGTCGCGTGCAAGGCCAGACCAGCGGGGCCAGCTAGCCCCAAGGCCGGCCACAAGCCCTCAGCTTTCATCTCAGGCACACCGTGCTCAGCAGCAGGGGAGTTGGTCGCAGCTGTTGGAGCAGCAGGGGCAGGAGGGAGGACTGCAGGGGCAGGAGGGAGGGCTGCAGGGGCAGGAGGGAGGGTTGCAAGAGAGTGGAGATTTGCACGAGCCAGAAGAGCACGAGGATGTGAGCTTGGAGGCGTTCCTCGGCGCTGGGGCCTATGGAGCTGTGTTCAGGGCTACCTGGCGAGGCATGCAGGCGAGTGCCCCGTGCACCTCCTTGCTGTCTGCCGGCTAGATGGATGCAACCCGGCTTGGCAAAGCTGTCTGACTGCATGCAGGTCAGCTGCATGGAGGCCAACTACATGGCGACATGAGGCTTTAGACTGATCTGCATTGGCTCACTTTAGCCATGTCCCAGCCAACAGCTGTGCAAAGCTTCACTGCCCGCGCCCTGCCGCTACCCTGCTGCTATGCTGCAGCAGGTAGCTGTCAAGCGGCTGCAATTCTCGAGCCTGGTAGGACAGGAGCAGGCCTCAATACAGCGGCGGCAGGTACTTCTGGAGGCGGAGCTCAATGCAGGGCTGTCACACCGCAACCTGATGGCCACCTATGCCTACCATGTCAGGGCCGTGGGCGACAGCAGCAGCAATCAGGTGGGGTGAGCACGGAGGCCGGGTAGGGCAAGGTTGGTATGGAGTTCGATGTATGTGTGTTGGGGCCTGGGGTTGGGTTGGCGTCAAAGTTAGGGTGGATTGTGGCTGCTGGGTGCTGGGTACGGCTACTGCTGGATACAGCTGCTGCTGGGCGGTGGTGTGCCTCTGCTGCTGGGTGTACCTCCCCCCAATCAATCTCAACCCACCTAACCATATCCTGAGGCTGTGCCAGCGCCATAAACCCTTGCTAGGGGTGATGTTTTGTCTGTATGGAGTGCCTTCCTCATACATGGCATGGGCGCCCACCACCTTCACTGTTGCTTGGCCCCTGTGACAGGGATGTAGCCTAGAATTGGCATGACCTGCATGCACTTACTAAAAGCCGATGACAGGTTAAAGGGATGCCCCTCACACACACTACTGTGCCCCAGGCTGCTGCTGCTGGGTCCTGGGTGGGCGGTCTCACAGCCGCTTGTAGCCCAGCTCAGGGTACTCCTTGCCCTTGGCTGGCATCCCAGGCATCCCAGGCCAGCAGCACAGCTCCAGTGGGCGCCACTTGCTCTTCCCAATGCGCATGTGCATGTTGAGCGCTGCATTGCAGTCCCGGTCTACCCACCCGCCTGGCTGTGGTGCTGGGGGGGTGGGTTGGGCAGCCCTGCTCTTGCCTTTGCCCTTTGCACTTGGTAGGCTGGGTGGGCTCGGCCTCCTGCTCAGCCTTGGTGCATTTGGTGCGCATGGCTGGCGAACGCTGAAGTGTGTCCATGTCAATGCTGGGGCCTGGGCATAGCGCTCCATGGACACCTCAGCCATCTCCTCCTACTGCTGCAGTCATGCACACAAGGCACACATGGTGGCGGACACGGTGGCACCAGGGCATGCGTGGCACCTACTCTTTCACTCTATGCCAATCCACCACCTCCCAATACATTGCCCACACTCGCCTTCTTAAAGGGATGCTTCAGGGCCCGGGCCTGGGCTCCATAAGACCTCAGCCGTGGCCAGGCCCACCTGGGATCCAGACACACCTTCCACTTTGCCCAGGTAGCTTTGCCCAGGTGGGGCCAATGTGCTGTCCACAGCCCTACAGGGAGGTGCCGGCTGAGCTGGCTGCTGCCAAGTGCTGGAGGTGGGGCAAGCAACTGCTGGGTGTTGTGGCGTTGTTCAAGGCACCAGCCTGCCGCACCTGGCCCTTGCTCAGCCCCCACATGGCCAGCCCACCTGTCATTAGCTGGCCTGATGCCGCGTCCCACCACCCTGAGGCTGCATTGGCAGCCTGGATGGCACCGGGGTCAATGCCCAACCCCAGTTTCGCATGGCTGGTGGCAATCTACGCTTTGGGACACTTTGGGACGTTAACATTTCTTTCTTTTTGTGAAGCAACTCCCAGTTTTCACGTTTGGATAGATATCCGAGGGGATCCGACACACACCCGCACCATAGCCATGAGCATTGACTGCCAGCACAGCCCACCTTCCTGCCCACCCCAGGAAGCAGCTCGACTTCTCTGCCAACAGCCCCACTCTTTGCCCGCAGCTCCAAGCTACGACCAATAGTACAGTAGACTATAGTATAAGGAGTAAGTACATAGTAGAATACACTTCGGTGTGTATGTCCGCACCGCCTCGGACTCGTCCATTATTTTTGCATAATGCACTCGGCCTGCCAATTATCCATTACATCCCTTTACATGTACATTACATACTTACTTACATACATACATCCTATATACTTATCACATGTATATGTATAAGTATATGGTGTACAGTAGAATACAGCTTGCCAGCAGCGGGGCCAGGAAGGTGTAGGGGTGCATGGGAGGGTGGGACACAGCTGCCTGTGGCGCCCTACCCCTGCTCACCAGCTGCAGCCCACGTGTGCGTGTTCAGGGTGTGCGCGACTGGGTGTTGCAACTGGTGTGTGAGCTGTGCTCGGGAGGCAGCCTGTACGACGCCATGGCTAAGGGCAGGTGAGGTCGGTGAGCCGAGCATTCATTGACATCGATGGGCCAAGTCAAGCAGTCGTGATAGGTTGACGGTCACATGGGTGTACAAACAAAATATTGGTCGTAGTGAACATGTAAGTGATGATAGTCTCCCCACTCCCTGCCCTAAGCCCTTACCCATTCAGGGCAGAGTCATGGCAGGACATGAGGCCAGGGTTCTGAGTCAGGGGCGGCCTGGGGCCTGCATACTCCACCCTCTACCTGCTGGCCTGATTGCCTGAGGCACTGTGCAGTAGCCTACTCACGGCAGCAGTGACAGTGCATAGGCAGAGTGTGTGTCTCACCGAGTTATTCAGGCTGTGGCTCACAACTATAGGGCTGCATCACAGTGCATGCACATGTAGCATGCACACTGCGCATGGCAGCCTGCACAGTCATGCTCCATGTCATCATCATGCAACCGCCATGCATCACAGTGCAGCAGCCGCAGCAGCCAGTATGCCCATGGGCAACTCTTGCTTGGTTGGACGGTCATGCAGCTGATTCCTCATGCACTGGTACGCCTTCGTGCCTGAGCCAGGCTCAACACCTCAAAGCCAGGCCACCTACACAGCTCCAGGGGCCGTCACTTGCTCTCCTTACTGCGCTGCAGTATCGCTGTTGCGGCTTTGTCATGCTCGTGGCAGGTTTAATCATCGTTAGCAGCACCAGCAGCAGCAGCAGCAGGGTAACCTGGGGTCCTGGGTGGGGGGGAGGATGAAGGTGGGGGTGGGGTAGCATATGGTTAAGGTGTGCTCGCTCATGTCATCTCATGTTTTTTCCCATTTCTTTCTGTGTCTACGTATCTTATCTCTCCTTTTGTCACATCTATAGCCTCTCACTCTATGTTTCCTATCTTTGTTTTTCCAGACGGAACTCGTCCATCATCTTGGACTCATCCAGTTTCTCGGACTCGTCCATCACTATTGCAAGATGTACTCGGCCAGTCGATTATCCATTACTTCTTTCCCATTCTCTTTAGATGTCTTGTATCTCATTTCACCCCATCTATAGCCTCTCACTATTTATGTCCTATTTGTGTCCTACCTCGTACCTTCCCTGCCATCCGTTTCATTCAAGATGTTGTGCGTTTTCTTCCAGCACAAATCATCCTTCCACAGCACACTGCACAGCTCATGAGGTGGCTAAGGCTTACGGCATTTGCCTGGCTGTGCAGGCTGTGGGACACGGAAAGTTCGCTGCCCGTCCTCGGCCTTGTCCTGGCCATGATGGGAGATGTGGCGGACGCCATGGTAAGGGGCTGGGGCAGGCCAGGTTGCCAATCCATCGTCAGGGTCAGGGTCACCAATCAGGCGCTGTCGCTCATACCAATGAGCGAGGCTCCGCCCACATGAAGCTGTCGAGCGCACTAGCCGGCTTAAGTGATGCATCAGGCCTTGTGTCAGGCTGGGTGGAGCGTACCCACCACCCTTGACCTGCCGACCCTCTAGCCGGCCAGCACGTGGTGCATCAGACCGTGCACCCTGCTCTCTACTACACCTGCCACCCTTGACTTACTAGTCATACTAATTGCCTCGGCTCTGATCTGCTTTATTGTGGAATGAAACCAAGTTTGTTAGTATGTCTACTGACGCCTGCCCACCCCCTCGGCGTGCTCAACCCCTGACCCGGCCTGCCCACCTTGACCTGCTTGCCCCTGCACTGGCCTACCTGCACCTTGGCCTGCCCTGCCACCTGCAGGCCTACGTCCACAGCCGCAACATCCTACACATGGTGAGCAGCTGCTTGCCCTCCACACCCTGCTTCCTCTACCTGGATGCCAGCCGTGCATGCTCGACTCTCTGCGCCCATTCCAATGACTGGCAGGAAACATGCCCGCGCGCTGCCTGGCAGCCAAGGCATGAGCTCCAGTCATGCCCATCCAGCAATCCCAGTAGAGCGCCTCTGTTTTGCTGGCGTCAATCACAAAACAAGGATCGTGCTCGAGCCAAGAGTTGTGCATGTCCTGATGCTGAACTGAGCTGGAATCCCGCAGGACTTGAAGCCAGAGAACGTGCTGCTCAAGCCTGAGGGGAGTGGGCTGGTGGCCAAAGTGAGTGCTGGGAGGTGCTGGTGGTGGGAGGTGCCGCTGCTGCTGCCTTTCCCTTGTGCATCAGCAGCGGCCATTGCCACATCTTCCTCGTGTGCCTTCTGCCCACCACCAACTGCCACCGCCCAACTGCCACTGCGCTAGCATATTCTAACCAGCCTCGTGCCATGATCCTTGGTGTGATCGTTGTTGTTCGGGGTGGGGTGGGTGGGCGGGTGGGGGTCTGGGGGGGGGGTGATGAGGGTGGTGTTTGGGTTGGGAGTGGTAGCTCCCACCAAACCATCTTGCAACTCCCTCACCGACCCCCCCTGATCCCCACCAACCACCCACCCACACCCAGCCCCCAACTGCACCATCACACCATCACTCTTATCCCCAACAACAATGACCTCCCTGTGCACCACATGTTAGCATCAACTGCATGCATGGCACATTAGCAAGAGAGTTGCCCAACAGCCTGCCTGGGCCACCACCCAGTGCTGCCTACTACCACAACTGCCCCATAACAGCATCCACCGGCCCTGACCAACCTGCAGTGTGACCGCTGTGCTTCCCTTTTGTGTGATCTGTGGTCTCGCAGCGTTCTGGCCATGAAATTGCCTTTATCAACTGCCACCACTAACTGCCACCATCAACTGCCTTCATCAACTGCCTTTGTCACAAGCGTGGTGGTGCCGGCCGACACTCTTTGCACGTGTACATGCACCCTGACTGCTCTGACAGGGCTGTGAGGTTCCCATGATCTCCCATGATCTCATGCGCATGGTCCAGTGTGTGGAGAATGTGCCTGCGTGTGCCACATGTGCTGCCAGCCATCACTCTTGTGGGCTGGCCGGGGTGCTTGAAGTCATCAGACCTGTTTATTTTTGTCATTGGGGTGTGCCTGCCTCCAAGCCCGCATCCCTCCTCTTGCCGGACATCTTGTAACCCCATGCACCTCATGCACCCCATGCACCTCATGCAACCCATGCATGCCTCTTGTGTGCCTGCACAAGCATGCGCCACTCCAGCCCGGCGTCTGCTGCTAGTCACTCCATGTTGCTCCTTACCCTGCTGTGTCAGATGCAGCGGGACCGTGGTCCTCCCTGTTTTCCATCTACCACGCACCACCTCCTCCCCTGCTAATCTCCTCCCAGCCACTGAGCCACCAGCTCAGTTCTGACACTAGGTCGATGATGCAGCTCAGGCAGCAACACCCTTTCAGCGCCTGCTGCTGGCTGCAGGTGGCTGACCTGGGCTTAAGTGCAGTCATGGGTCCTAACCGCACCCACCTCAGCCAAGCCTGGGCAGGCACGCCCCTGTACCGGGCCCCTGAGGTAGCCCTCCATGGCCGTGCCAGTCCAGCAGCGGACGTCTACTCCTTTGTGCGTATGTGTCGTGCCATGCTGTCAATGCGCATGGGTGCTGCGTGGCATGGTCATGGCACCTGATGTAATTGCAAGTCTGCTAGACGGGGCAGATGGGCTGATTGGGTGTGTCTTGCCATGCTGTCAATCTGCTTGTCCAAATCTAATGTAGTCCTTCAGCACCATATTCCCTCACTAAAAGGAGTGATGTTTCGTCCCTATGGAGTACCTCACACACACATGGCATGGGCGCCCACCACCTACATTGTTGCCCTGACCCCTGTGACAGGGCTATAGCCTAGAATTGGCACGACATGCATGCACTGATGTGAGCGGATGACAGCCCATAGGAACGCCCCTAGCACACACTACTGTGCCCCAGGCTGCTGCTGCTGGGTCCTGGGTGGGCGGTCTCACAGCCGCTTGCAGCCCAGCTCAGGGTACTCCTTGCCCTCAGCTGGCAGCTCGGGCAGCCCAAGCCACCAGCACAGCTCCAGTGGGCGCCACTTGCTCTTCCCAATGTTCTCACAAGGGTCTCCAAAGCGCACCAACGCGCTCACCTGCACACCCACTGTGGTGCCACCCTGCTGCAGGGGGTGATGGCATGGGAGCTGCTGCATGGCTGCTTTGCGGCACAGCGTCTGCAACAACTGTGAGTGCGGCTGCCTGATGCTCACAATGCCCTTGGCGCCTGGGCTCACCTTGAACATGGAGAGTACTACCGGGCACATGGAGGACACACTAACGGGCACTCTAAGCAGGCACATGGAGGATACCTGGGAGCATGCAGGTCAAGCAGGCATGTGTAGGGCATTTGAGCACATGGAATACAGGCAGGCACATGGAGGAATGCCGGGTATATGGAGGGCCTGTGAGCCAAGTAGTACACAGCAGCTCCAGCTCTTCCTACCGGAGCTCCTTGTATCCACATGTGCCAGGAAGCTTGGCTGCGCCTCACTGTGTTTCAGCCTGCCTACCTGCCACCAGCAGCGGCAGGAGCAGGAGCAGCAGGAGCAACAGGAGCCTCTAGAAGCATGAGCAATTGTGGGTTTAGGGCAGCCCACCGTTCCTGCTGGGACCCTTGGTGTGAACCCAGCCCGGCCCCAGTTTCTACCTGACCTGGCAGGCCTTGGCCCACCTACCCCTCCAGGCCAACCTGCCCACAGCAGCCACCAAGCGCGGGGGGGCTCCTCCACTTGTCATCACGTCATCCCCTCATGCTTCAACCAGACTTGTTCTCACACATGATGCTGGCTGGTTCCTGGGCGGCATTGGGGGCATTGGGGGGGCAATGAGGGGGGAGAGGGCAGGCCAGGACCAGGAAGAGACAAGCCACCACCATTTCTTTCAAGCTCTGCCCACCTGCTTACTTGCCTACCTATCTGCCTTCCCACCCACCCACCTACCCACCCGTCCACCTACCCACCTGCCCACCTGATGCTGTGCAGCACCCAGGAGCCACGCCACCTCCTGTTCCTGGAGCCCCACCCCGAGCTGTTTGCCTCCCACTGCCCACCCCACCCCCCACGCCCCACAGCAACCCAGGCACAGCCAGTGCTTCAAAGCCTGCAAGACCTGGTGCACAACTGCCTGCAGCACCAGCCCCAAGCCCGCCCTACCTTCTCCGACCTTGTGCAGCGCTTAAACGTCCTGGCAGAGCGGCAGCTGAAGGCCCAGGCGGTTGGGTGAGCTACCCACGGCCTGCCACAGGGTTTTTGCCCGGCCAGGGGCCAGACAGGCGGCCTGGCTTGGCGGCAGTGCTGGTGGTGGTTGCCCCAGCCAGGTCAGCAATGCTGTGCACACATCTCGCCCCGTGTGAAAACAAGGACAGGCTGAATGAACGCAGGACCACCAGGCACTCAGGGATGGACGCTCCCTGGAGACAAGATGGAGCACCACCTGCTGTGCCCAGCCCAGAGCCAGCGGGGCGATCGGCCGTCCCAGGGCCTGGTGTGGTGCCCTGAGCTGCCCCCACGCCACCCAGACCAGCCTTGTACTCTTCATCGCCCCCACGCCACTCCTCACACTCCTGCTGACCATGCCCTGCTGAGCTGACCCGGATAGTGTGGAGCTCATCCACTAGCACCACCCAGCCTTAGTGCTGGTCTGTGCCCCTGGGCCTGCACACCACCTTGCAGCATGTTCGCAGCACCACAGCAGCGTCCCAGCCTCCACAGGTCCCGATGCCAGCTGCGCCAGAGCCCACCACCAGCTGCTTGGCGCAATCATAGCGCTCCATGGACACCTCAGCCATCTGCTAGTCCTGGTGCGGCCAATGGAGGGGTGACCTCCTGCAGCTGCAGTCATGCACACAAGGCACACATGGTGGGCTGACAGGGTGGCACCAGGGCATGCGTGGCACCCAATCTTTCACTCCATGCCCCAATTCACCATCTCCCATTAGACACTCCCCGTTCACCTGCTCCAGCGCTGGGCTCAGCACAGCCTGAGCCGCTGCCATGCCCTTCTAGAGTCAAGGTACACCTCCCACACCGCATGGGTCAGGCTTGAGTTGAATTAGAAATCCCCTCTCTTGCTGCCCCGTTCTCTTGTAGGGTCAAGCTTGCAACACTGTAGCCTAGCAGATATCTTAGTAATCGTTTGGCTTCAGTGACAAGGGGCATTGGCAGAACAAACTCTGCTGCCCGGTACAACCCTTGCCTGGCCCCTCACCTGTAGGGCGGGCAGGCTAAGCTGCGTGGGGGCTGTGTGGGGTGGGTTGGAGCTGGCAAAGGAAACGGCGCCTGATGTTGCAGCCAAGCAGCCAGACGGCTTGTATAGATAGATAGGTGGCTTACACCGCTTAAGCCGTCAGCCGTTAGGCTGCTTGGACGCGCTCCCCCTCTAGGGGTTCGGGACCAGACGGCTTGACACGTAGTAGCATGGTTCACGTAACACATATCTCTTACTTTGCGTGATAGCATACTTCATGTAACACATATCTCATGTCACGCATCTCGCACAGTCACACTCATGGTCACCCCCGCCATTGGCCGCACCCCCGTGGCTCAAGAGATAAAAACTTTCTCATTTCTGCACGGATGAGGCCGCCGATTGGTGCGGTGAGCTGCTTATGGCCTAACTAGAGTGGAGCCAGCCCCAGCGGTTTGCCGGGTGGCTGGGCCCAACCCGCGACGGACATTTCAAATTTTCAGGTCAGCACGCGACAGTGCCGCTGCGTCCCAGCACGCATTGATACCATCTCCCAAGCTGGGGGCGTGACCGCGACGGCGGATTGCTGCTGAACCTGCAATTTCGCAACTTGCCCCCAACCCGCGACGGACATTTGATTTTTCAGGTTGCACAGGATGTTCTTATAGTTGATGTCTGTGGCTTCCGAGCAACCAAGAGCAGCAAGAATCGGTCAAAAAGTTGTAGAAACTGAGCTGATATAAATGTCATGCGCCCACACATGAAACGGCCCACACATGAAGGCAACGCGTTTCTGTCCTGATTACACGTTAGAAGCCTACATAAGGAGCCGCACATAGCTGGCACTTCATCATTCGACGTCCTGGTTGGACAGTTATGGCGGCCGGAAAAAGTGCCCATTTATGAAAATTTGACTTGGGGTGACGTGACACGAGTTGCACGCTGTTGTGGTGTAAGGACAGCCACAAGACATAAAAGCACTCTCAAGCATATCATCAGCACTAGCACTAGCACTAGAACACAGATCAGAACACAGATCAGATTCGACGTCCTGGTTGGACAGATATTCGGCCTGGAATAGTGCCCATTTCGAGGTAATTTGACATGGGGTGGCGGACACGAGTTGCACGCTGTTCGGGTGCAGGGACAGGCCACAAGCCGTACCATCACTCTCATCAGCACTAGCACTAGCACTAGAACACATGTCAGGGGGGGTCCAGCGCCCGACAGAAATTCAAAAAATAAATCCCCGTCCATGCCGCTGGGCCACTGAGCGCGATAGCTGTTCGCTGGTCACAGCCCCACTAAGCAGGCCATTCCCGGCACAACGCGACCCGATCTCCCAGCACCCCCGCCCGCCCCGGCACAGGTGCACATCAGCCCGAGCAGCCCGCTAGCTTCGCTTTAGTGAGCTGCACCGCCCTGCGCGAGAATCGCTATGAAACTCGTAAAAACCAGAAAGATTTTATCAGGGGTGCAGCCAATGGCGGGGGTGACCTCATGGCTGTGACGGCTGACGGCTAACCGGTGTAAGTCATCCTCTCCCCGACTAGCACAACAACAGCCGCACATTATCAGCGGGAGGCTGATCCTTTACCACCAGTCAGACCCTCTTAACTCTGTCCATGCTATGTGCACAACCTTGTCGTCAATGTCCCGATGGGCGAGACAATACTGCCTTTAACCTCCCTTCTTGACCTCTTAACTGTTAACTTAGACGTCAAGTTGTTGGTTCCCTGGCTTGCACCATTCTTGGCTAATGCCTGCTGCGTCGACTTGCTGTTTAAATGTATAGCCACAAGTGCAGCCTGGATGTGGAAAGCAGGAGCAGGAGCAAGCGTGTTGCTGGATTGCTGCCGCCAAAGTACGCGACTCTGGTGACCCTGATGCTGTAACTGCTTGTGGCTCACGTCGCGGTGTAGTTGGTGGATGCAAACCATGTCCCTGCTGCTACTGAAGGTGTCGATGACCACCACAGCGATGGCTGCAATTGACAGCAGGCGCACGTAGCTCACTATCTGTGGGCATGTCTGGCTGCGTGCCTAACTCCCTTTTCGCCTCCGCCGCTCCCTCTCCAGCAGCTGGCGATCAAACTGTTGCATCTCCAGCAGCTCATCCGGGTCAAGGTCAGCTGCCTCCCACCTGGGGCAGTGGCAGGATACATAAACTCTCCATGCCATCTCTTCCATGTCAGCGCAGGCAAGTCGAGAGCATCCCATGGTGGTGTTAGCGAGCTATTGCTGCCACTGTACATGGTGCTGGGCAGCTAAGGAAACATGTTATGTTGTAATGCCGCCGCTGCTGCTGCTGCTGCTCATCAGCTGGACAGGTCACACTCACCGGCTAGGCAAGGAGTCGCCTGACAAAGGTCCGCGCCCCTGTTACAGCCATTGTCGCAGCAAGGTCATGAGGGACCATGCAAGCAACCTACTGCTGGGCTACAGCTGCTTGACCACTTGCATGGCAACCTTGGCATGCTACGTTCTGTGTAGCTACGTACCTAGCAATGGTGGAAAGGTGCTCCACCGACATTCTTGAAGGGTTGTAATGGCTACACCCCAGAGTTGACCCCGGCCACCAGCTGCACCACCCACCCTTCCATCATTACCTTTGGCTACCACTACCCCTGCCCTCCCTCTTCCCCTTCCTCTGCCTTTGACTGACAAGTCAATAGCCTGAATACCAGCTCCTGCCCTAGCCCCTCTATGCCTGGGCCTCTTGCTGCCTAGACCCCTCTAACCGGTCGCAACAACACAGCTGAGCCCTACAAAACAAGCCTGGCCTGTTTCTAGAGCATGGCTGTGTGCCTTCCAACAAAATGCGTCAGAGGGTGGACAAGGGCAATACTGTGACGATGACAGTGTCAGTTTGTGCAAACTCTTGGCAGACTGTGTTCTCTGTTACGATGATGACTGCCTTACCCGTCTTCATCCTGCGCCTGCCCCTCCACCTGACCTGCGCCTGCCGCTGCACCTCACCTTCCCTTGTTTCTCAGCAGCTGAAGCCGGTGAAGGCAATTGCAAGCCACCAACCAGGCGTTTCAAAACTGCTGGTTCTGTTGCAGCGAGGCGAGCCATCTGGATATGTAGTGCTCCCAGGGCTAGCATTGCCATGCTGTAGCCCGTTAGGTCAAAGCCATCACGCAGGAAAGGTGCTGCATACAGGGCTGCCCAGGTAAGGTACAGCCGGCTGCGAGCAGGTTCCAGGATGCACGGCAGCAGCCAGGCCTGTGAGAGTGCCGCACATGGTGAAGCAGCACAGGGCTGTGGGTGCCAGGGTTGCACCTGGTCTGCACCGAGCTGAGCGTGCTGGTAACAACAGCTGCCCAGGTCTCCACCCAAGGGCAGGAACACTGACCGTCCACGATACGAGCGGGATGCAGCTTACGACGCCCATCACCGCATAGGAGGAGCCATCCGCCGCCTCAGCGTCAGGCAGGGGCTCAAAGCGCAGAGCTAGGGACACGATGGACACGCCGCTGGCCAATAGGGTTGCAGCCATAAGCGGTTGGTCTATAAAGTCTGGCAGCAGTGCGCGTGGCGCTCGAAGAACAACTCTCGGCACATGAAGTGGCACACGTTGCCAAACTGAAAGCCTACAAGTTCGCCTTGACTGCATAGCTTGGCTGCAACATGCAAACGTAACGCAGCAAACGTGGTCGTGTTTATGCGTTTATGTGACCACATGCATTATCGGTCATTGGACTCTGACGTGTGGGCCGCTCCGTCGTTCGTTTGTCGCAACATTGCCAGGCCTGCAAATTCGTCAATAACCTGGAATTGAAACACAGTCGCAACGCAGTTGCACGCGACGCGCAACACATGTGAATGTGACCACATCCATGGTGGGGGCACTGGCTCACTCGTCGCATCATCGCCAGGCTGCAAGAGGCTCAACTTCTAATGTCCAAATGATGGCATGCAGGAACAACTCCCATGCTGCAGGTTGTTCCAGCCTCACGTGACAAGGAACAACTCCCCTGATTGTGACTTGGAACTCGGTCGTGCCTGTGGGTGCGCAATTGGTCGTACCCATGATGGCTATAATCCCCATCCCTGGAGACACATCACTGGATGGACACTGGAGGCATCTCATCAAAACCAGCTCGATGCTTGTAGGTTGGGCAGCCGGTCGTTCACCAGCTTGTAGCCCTGATACTACTACTTGCTGGAAGGTTACGCACTCTCCCCAATGTGCTGGAAGTTGAGGCAGGGGTTGGTGTCCTCCCCATGGAGGAGCCTTGGGTGGTGGCACTGGGCCTGGTGCGGCAGGGGGGGGCCCTGGGCGGGGGTACGGGAAGGTGGGGCCTGGGCCTGGGCAGTAGGAGGGGGGTTGGCACCTCCACCCTCCACCCTCCACCCTCCACCCTCCACCCTCCACCCTCCACCCTCCACCCTCCACCCTCCACCCTCCACCCTCCACCCTCCACCCTCCACCCTCCACCCTCCACCCTCCACCCTCCACCCTACCACACCAGGCCCCGCACTGGCTTGCCATGCCGCTGGCTCCTTAACTGGACCATTGTCAACCACTTTGGTGGCACGACAGCATGGCAGCATGGCAGTGTCCGAGAACATCGAAATATGTAGCTTCGTCTCGGGATGGACGTCTCACAATGTGCAACAAATGCATGGCCGGGCTGTGGCACGTCGAAGAGGAGAAAGTAATTGACGATTTCCTGCTGTCGTTTTCTGCGAGCGTGCAGGCCAAGCCCCGACACCGCAAGCAACTGGTTCCCTCACAGCGACGTCCCCCAGCTGCATCTCAGCCTCAGGCCCCACAGCAGGCGCTGAGCCCACAGGGCGAACAGTGATGGCGCAGCCAGCCGTCTGGTCATTTCTAACGCGCTCGGTCTACAGGGGTGCACTGCACAGGCTGTGCAGCGCTGCAGCGACTGGCGATCAGCGCATTCACCTGAGCACCGCCAACACCAGCTCCACCCAAGGAGAGGGCCAGGCAAACCAAGCTCTTCCGGACAGCCCTGCTGGGACAGCAGCTCCCAGCTTCACTCCTAAGCCAGTTACACCCTCACTCCCAGCCACCCCAGACACCCAGCCCCAGCCAGTCGTACCGGCCATCCTATTAAACATGATGAGCAGTGCATCAGACGTCAAGCCCCTGACATCACTGCAATACTCGTCCTCATCAGATGACCGTTCAGGGGTGCAGCGTATTTGGTTCACTTCGCTCTACAAGCAGCTGAACTACATCTCCAAGATTGGGGCTGTGCCAACGTTCACGGGACGGCAGCGGCCTGTGTTCGAGCTGGTGCGCCCCCAGCACCTCCTACACCACACTTACTTTACAACACGCCCTGCCTGCTGTAACCTAATCTGCGCACGCCCTTAGTCACAGCCAGGCTCACGGATCCCTGGCCCTGCCTAGACATCATGACTGAGGGCAAGCAAGGACCTCGCCAAGCACTTGCCCCTAGCCCAGCCCACCATGCAGCCACGCAGGCTCGTCTCTGCTCATTGCCGCACAGCCTAGCCCTAGCCGGCCTTCAACATTGTGCATTGGCTGTCAGTAAATCTCCAAGGGGTCACATCCGTGCCTTCTCTCATGCTGGTGGCTCTGGGTCTGAGACTGCTGCTGATGGCGCGGCAGCTGCTGCGGCTGATGTTGTCATAGTTCTGGGTTAGGCCAGGGCAGCCTAACCCCGACCTCATTGGGTTAGTACAGTTGGATTTCAGCCAAGATTGGTGACATATCAGCCCCATGCACCCCTGAGGCATGCAAAGTAATTACACGACCCTGTCTTCGGCATACACCTCAGATTTGATACTCTGCCTGTAGCTCAGGGAGCTGCACCACTAGCCTGTACCATGATGGCGGTGCACCCATCCCGTATGTGACCCTGCCAGGCGTGTGACCTGCTGTGGCATTTTGCAGGTGGAGCAAGAATTCGAGGGCCTGTACACCAAGTATGTCAAGGGCCAGCAGCTGGACGAGCAGAGCCAGCGCAGCCTGATGATGTGCTGCCTGGCAATTGCCACCTACCGGGTCTTGAATGACGAGCTGGGCGACACGAAAATGGTGCGCGTGGGAGCAGGGTCCACCCCGGGCGTGGCCTGAGGAGTGCAGGGAGCTGGGTGCCCCACCGATGGAAGCTCCTCCCTTGATGCATGCCGGCTCTGCTGGAGCGGTCTTCTCCTTCATCACCTTGGATAACTGCTGTGCTGTCACATGCTGTGTGTGATAGGCATGTGTGACATGATGTGTGAGGGCAGGCCAGCAGCGCAGAGGGGTGGGTGGGAAGGCGGTGCTGGCTAGGTGGAGGGGTGCATGGGAGGAGGTCAGCACAGCACAGGTCAAGTGGCCAGCAGCAGCATCGGCAGCAGCATGCAGTGTCAGGCTAACTCTGGCTGCGAGAACCAGGAAAAGAGGTGAGGGGTGCAATGGGTTGGGGTGAAGGTGAGGGTGAGGGTGAGGGTGAGGGTGGGCCCGGCTGTGGCCAGGTTGGCCAGGTGCTGTAGGTGTGTGCAGCTTGTGAGGCGCACAGACCAGCCCACTCTGCTGCTTCTGGCCCTGATGTGGCTCAGGGTCAGAGTACGTCCTCCCCCTCCCCCCAACCTGCTGCTTGCACCCCGTGTGCGCATCAGCATGGACTCTCAGATGTTGGCAGCAGTAAGGCTGGTGGTGCTGGTGCTGGTGATGAATGTGCTGGGGTGTAAGGCAATGCTGGTGGTGGTGTTCACTATCATCATCAGGATCACCACCATCAACATAATAAGGCATTCACCAAACTTGGTGTGGCTAGGGCTTGCATCACCGTCCAGCAGCAGCAGCAGCAGCAGCAGCACCACCACCAGCCTGACTTATACCAGCATGAGTAAGTTCATTTTGATGCCCATACACAGTGCAAACAGCACATGGCATAGTACGAAGCATAGTGTGGCTGGTGTTTGTGTCACTGCCCATCAGCAGCAGCAGCAGCAGCAGCACGTGGCATTGTGCCAAGCACGGTGATTCGGTTGCTGGTTGTGTCAGGTGCGTGAGATCATCCGCACCAACCTGGGAGGTCTGATGGTGTCGCTGCTGCTGCCAGTGCACCGCTTCAAGCTGTGGCTGCTGCGCTACCTGTTCATGGAGGATATGTACCAGCAGGCGCTGCGCATGCTGCCAGCGCTCACCGCAGACATGGGGCGGCTGTGCTCTAGCAGCGTGGTGGCGGAGGGAGGGGAGGGTTCGGGCACTACGCTGCTCACGGTGCACAAGTGCAGGTTTCATGAAGTGTTGACCCAGGTGGGGTGAGGGGTGGGGGCGGCGGTAGCAGCAGTGGGGAGGAGGGGATGCGGCTAGGCTAGGCTAGCCCCCCCATCCATCCCCATCATCTCAACAAACAGTGAAAGAATACAGTAATGATAACAGACACAAAGACAGTACTGTACTGACACGGTGTGATAATGACAATGTTGACCAATGACCAACATATAGCGTCACTGAAATTCATGACATTTTGTTTGACCAAACTCCCACTAGTATTTGACCACTGCCCCAGCAGCACTGTCAAGTCACCCAAGAATCGATACAAGTAGGCACCCAGAACTGTACTTGAGGGCAGTTGCCTCATGCATGAGGCCATGCAGCTGCGAACGTTAGGGCCATAAGAGTGTCGGCCTAGTAAACCTTTGCACTGTGGCCTGCTGCTGCTGCTGCCCCTGCCTCTGCCCCGGCTGCTGCTCCTCTGCCTCCACCCTGACCTTGACCCTGCCTCTGGCCCTGGTCTCAGCCGTGTTGCTGCCACCTAGTGCCTGGTGCCGGGTGCAGGAGGACGCGCCCTTCCTGCTCACAGAGTTCTGCTGCCACCAGGGCCTGCAGTGGCTGGACGCCTACAGGTGAGGCAGCATCTTGTGGCTCCACGCTAGAGCTAGTCCTCGCCATCAGTTGCATCACCCACCCTTTCACCATCAGCTTTGCCTTTCCCTCACCCTCACCCTCACCCTCACCCTCACCCTCACCCTCACCCTCACCCTCACCCTCACCCTCACCCTCACCCTCACCCTCACCCTCACCCTCACCCTCACCCTCACCCTCACCCTCACCCTCACCCTCACCCTCACCCTCACCCTCACCCTCACCCCCAAGCACCCCTTGACCTCAACCCCTCCACCCTGCGTCACACATCAACTTGCACAAACTTTCTGGCATGCATGCACCATGCTGTTATGCTTCCTGTGTGCACATGGGAGGGCAGGGGGGCGCACAATGCAAAGCATGGGCACCATGTGTGCCTGTGTGTCTGCTTCTTAGGAAGCATGGTGTTACGGTGGCCATGGATGAGTGCATGGCATGGGACGACAGCTGCTGTAAGCTGCGCTTGACTCGGACCGGTGCAGCAGGCCAATCAGACCAGCCACTGCCACCACCGTCACCACCGCAAGCATCCTAGCTGTCTGGCCTCCCTGGCAGCAGTGTCAAGCCCAGCATGCGCACCAAAGCAGCAACCACAGCTGCTCGGTGCCAACATGGAGGCTTCGCCAGCGCGCATGAAAGCTACTGACGTAGGTAGCCAATTTGGACGTCTGTTGCGCTGGCTAGGGTGCATGTGGGTAGGTATTGTGCGAGTGTGCATACCTGGATAGGATAGGTGGCTGACACCGCTTAAGCCGTCAGCCGTACCTGGGTGTCGCAGCATGTGGTCGCGCTCGTGTGTGGTGGTGACTTCGCCAGGGTCGATCCCTGTCTTTGGTCTGCGGTATTCTTCTTATGGAGGATTGGCGGGCCGAGGACATTATGCGATAACAATGTACGAGTCCGAGACGATGAACACATCTCATGTAAAAAGTTGGAGCCGCGGTCTACTTAGCCGTGGGCTGTTTCATTTGCGGGTCCTTCTACGACTTTCACGCCGAAGCCAGCAGCCACGGAGCGTAGCGACATTGCATACACTGACCCCTTGACGGCGGAGTCACACTCTGGGGTTCTTCCCGGAAAGGGCTGTGTCCAGCACTGACCATCCGCGTCGCCTTAGCCATGTGCACCTCTACCCTCGGTGCTCGATGCACCACCTCACTGACCACCCAGCCATCGGGAACTGCGCTTCTATTCTCCGGAGTTCTAAGCACTCAGCGCAACATGACCAGCGCGTATATTGTGCCATCTCGCAGCGCGGCTGGAAAGGCGTGAGGCGGTCACGGCATGGCGGCGGTCACAACAATCTCGACCTTCCATCCCGGGTCCGCCAGCGTGACTCCGGCGACCGTCGCCCGGCTAGGTGCCGCCCCTTCCGGCACCCATGCATCCCACGCGCTGTTCATGGCCTGGAAATCTTGGATGTCCACGATGTAGATGGTGGCCATCTGCGATGCAGGTCGAGGAGAGGAGAGGGGCTGAGAACAAGTAAGGGCAAGCAGGCAGTCAGGCAGCACCTGCGAGCGTCAGGCTGCGGGTGGGTAGGCTGTCACCAGCACCATGTAGAGTGTGTAGCATGGGGCATGGCATGCAAGCCCAACAAGCGTTCAAGCTAGACAACAGCATGCAGGCTTGCATGGTCAACCTTGCAGCGCAGTCTATGGTGTACTGTAATATCAAGGCAGGCAGGTGAGTGGGCAGATGGGTGGGCGGGCGGGCGGGCAGGTGGGGAGGTAGGCAGGCCAGCCCCACCAGGATGCGGGTCTTGTCGGTGCCAGCACGGGCAAGTAGATCATCTATACACTGCAGGCATTGCCGCGTCTGGCCCAGGGCGTCCTGTGTGGTATCCTCAGGCACCTGAGGGGCAGGCAGACTCATGCAGACTGGACTCATGCAGACTCATGCAGACTCATGCAGACTGGACTCATGCAGACTCATGCAGACTGGACTCATGCAGACTCATGCAGACTCATGCAGACTGGACAGGCCAATGGCAAGGCGGCATGGGGCTGGCCCGGCCATGAGCCATACAGCAACACGGGCCAGCAGCATGGTGTAGCCGAAAGCTAGAAGTTGCCTGTTTAGGCAGCCATGTTTGCATGGCTTGATTGAAAACCCAGTGTGGCACAGCCACCTAGTGTGCGATGAAATGATCCAGAAGCCAAGATAGACAGCTTGCCGCAGTGGCTGCCTGGTTTGCCTGCAGTAACAGCCTGCCTAGGGCTGAGCATTGCGGTGCAGCTGCACTGAACGGTTGCTGCGTAGTCAATGCAGCCAAAGAAGCAGCAGTGCAGCCACAGCAAGGGTGCTGTGAAGGGTAGGGCGATGACATCAGGAGGTAGCATGTTCATAAGACAGGTTTGGTGCTGATGACGACTGTGATAATGGCCATCGCCTGCCAGATGCGGTGCCGAAAACCAACCAACACAACAGCCAGGCGAGTGGGTAGATCGGGACTGCAATGCAGCGCTAAACATGCAGCACATTGGGGAGGCCAAGTGGCGCCCACTGGAGCTGTGCTGGTGGCCAGGGCTGCCTGAGCTGCCAGCCGGGGGCAAGGAGTACCCTGAGCTGGGCTACAAGCGGCTGTGACACCGCCCACCCAGGACCCAGCAGCAGCAGCCTGCAACACAGTAGTGTGTGTGAGGGGTATCCCTTTGACCTGTCATCAGCTCACATCAGTGCATGCAGGTCATGCCAAGTCTGAGCTGATAAGAGATTACAGTAAGTGCATGCAGGTCATGCCAACTCAAGACTATAGCCACTCATGCAGGTCATGCCAACTCAAGACTATAGCCACTCATGCAGGTCATGCCAACTCAAGACTATAGACTCACAGGGGTCAGGCAACAGTGTAGGTGGTAGGCGCCCGTGCCATGTGCTATGTGCATGGGAACACAACTCCACACAGCCCCCTAACACCATCCTGAGTGGTCCCTAGTCCAACAGTCCCTACCTTTACAGAGGCCCTAGTGAGGGACGAGGGGGGCTGCTAAATAGACGTTCTGGTTTGTGCTGCTCGCCAGCATATGTTCATTACTCCGTAAAAGTCGGCCGTGAAAAGCCTAAGTTGCTCGGAAACGTCTCAAAGCACCGCACCTAGTGGCAGCTTGCCTCCGCATCCTGCCACAGCCCCCAGCCAGCCAGGAAGCCACACAGCAGCCTCAGAGCCTGGGCCCAGCACTCCCCCGCCAGCCAAGCGCAGCAAGCGCACCAAGGCTGAGCAGGTAGCTGAGCCCACCCAGCCCACCAAGGGCACAGGCAAAGGCAAGGGCAGGGATGCCAAACCCAAACATCACCACAGTCGAGCAGGTGGGTGGGCCGCGACTGCAATGCAGCGCTAAACATGCAGCACATTGGGGAGGCTTAGTGGCGCCCACTGGAGCTGTGCTGGTGGCCAGGGCTGCCTGAGCTGCCAGCCGGGGGCAAGGAGTACCCTGAGCTGGGCTACAAGCGGCGGCGAGACCGCCCACCCAGCAGCAGCAGCCTGCAGCATGGTAGTGTGTGTCGCCACTTGAGATGTCAACAGCTTACATCAGTGCATGCAGGTCATGCCAATTCTAGGCCACAGCCCTGCCACAGGGACCAGGCAACAGTGTAGATTTTGGGCGCCCATGCCATGTGTGAGGAGGCACTCCATACAGACAAAACATCATCCCTAGTTAGGGAACCTGATTCCGCCTTAGCGGGGAGATAGGGTAGGTGCTGCTCGGCAGACAATGCTCAATGGCACATTGCTTGCAGCCCATACATTGGTTAGACAAGGAGGCTATGGTGGTGCATCATGGGATAAAGGATGGTTCGGGTTCGCCCCCTTTCTTCTCCTGGCAGCCTTCCCCATGCAAGCTGTGCCCTGTCGACCTCATCTTATTCATCAGTGACATGCTAGTCAGCGTCGCATAGCTGCTGACAGGCTGCATACTGCGCCGCTCGTCGTTTTAAATCTGCGCGCACCTGACCTGCCAAGTAGACCACGCCCCCGTGTACAACCGCCTCGCTTAGGCGCTTGCCACAGTCCAAACGCGTGATGGCTGCCATCTTGTGGTCAAAGCGAAGATGACGGGGGCGCGGCGGATCAGATCAAAAATGATGGACGAGTGTGGCGCCATCCATGTGACACACCTGAGAAAATATACAAATGGGCCAGCATGGACAAACCAGGCCACCTCGTGCCGCGATTTCTGCACCCGCTTGATGTAGAGGTCCAATCAGGGCTGTCCCCCGTTTATTCCTTGCGCCCGCCAAAGTCGACACCTTAATGCCAAGCTTGTTTTCGTCATAGCTGCAAGGCCGACATTGCTGTGTGTTGCCCCGTATCGCTCGTTGCTCGAGTCGCAAACTTTCCCCGAACACATGTCGTCGGCCGTCCTGCTGGGTTAGCTGCGAGTAAGGACAGCTCGCACTTGCTCCGTTGCGTAGCTGCAACAATGAGTGCGTGTAGCTCACCAACCGTGGACCCGACCGCGACCATGCAGGGGTGCTGCAAACCCGGCCCCCGGTCTAGCCAGGGCGACATCTGGGCTGAAACTGTACCTTCAAGATCGTTTGGGCATAAGGTACGCAATAGAATTGGCTGGACCACCATGCATGCAGCGAGTGCACAGTGGCAGGGGATCACATCACATCACTCACTGTGTGGTGCTAAGGGGCACGGACGTAAAAGCAAGCTATGAGACTGATAAGGGGTGTTAACAATGGTCACAGTAGTGTTGTGCCTTGGTCTCAGCTAAAGGTAAAAATGCAGGCAATTCCGGCATAGTTTCAACCAATGACCGCAATGCCGTAAAGGATGTCATAGCCCAACAAGTCCCTACATGCAACACTTTCTATGTACACTTTGCAGGTACATGCCAACGTTCCCACATCCATACAAAGGGCAACATGTGCAGGTGGAGGGCGCTTTGGTCAAGTTGGACCGTTGCGTGATCTGCAAGGTGTCGACTGCACCATGCGTGCAAGGCAAATGGAAAGCATGGACTACTTTGTGCATGGCACCCAACGAGGATGGGAGAGACACAGTCTGGGAAGTACTTCGTGATGTTTCAAACTACAGCGGCCAGGCCCATCTTGGCAATGAGCGCGGTGATGCTCTAGGGCCAGCCACCCTTGTTGACAAAACACTGCGAGGTGGGTGTGATGCAATGCACCTTCCCCTTGTAGCCCACTGCAAATGTGTGCAGCGGGTGAAGATGGAGGCTAGCATACGCTCACACCCACCTGCGCCGGTGATTGGTTGCAGCAGCAACAGCATGGGTCCTGGGGGGGGGGGGGCTGGAGGGCAAGGTGTGGGGCTGGGGCAGTGGGCACCACCCTCTCCACGCTCCCCGCCACCTGCCCCGGTGTTGGGCAGCAGCAGCAGCAGCATGGGTCCCGGGAGGGGGGGGGGCTGGAGGGCAAGGTGTGGGTTACAGCGGCGGTGTCATGGGGCCGGGGGGGAGGAAGAGTTGGGCATCCTTGTTTGCCCCCGCAGCCCCCTTCTACCCCTTCCCAGCAGTGCGTGTTGGCCCAGTTACTCTCTTTTGGGCTTGTACCATATGACAACGCCGGGCAAGGCCGCTGTGGACTCGAGTCTTTGTGGCATGGGTTGGAGTTATCAGGCACAGCAATACAGGTGTGGTGCCATGCATATGCATGTTGGGTGTGCAATGCTGACGTAACCATGCATGATCATGATCATGTACGACTAATGCAACCGGCTCCAATGGCTGCTGCTCCAATGGCTCCAATGGCTGCAATGCTCACGTAACCATGCATGATCATGATCATGCACGAGTTATGCAACCGGTGCCGCTTTGCATTTGCAGGGAGCGAGTTATATTCGTGATCTTATGGTTCATGGTGTGTTTACACTGGTGGACCTGGCTGAGCAACGGTATAACCAGCGGGCATCAAGGGTTTTGCAAAGCATCGAGCAGAATCCGTGCAGCTTCTGAAGACATTGCCTTGACCGTTACCAAAGGCCAAGCACGTAAGTGAGGCAACCATTACAGTTGCAGGATTACACTTAATCACGGTACACTTGATCATGAAACACTTATGTGCTTTGTGGATGCAGGTGAGGCCCAAGGCACTGGCTACTGCGCCCTTGCATGGGATGGCAAAGCAAAAAGAGGGCAGGAGCTGCTTGTACTGAAATGTCATGTGGCCAAGATGCAACCGGCTGCTCCAGCCCATCCAGCCCAGCCTCCTGCCACCTCCGCCCAGCCGGTTGCTGCAGCCCATCCAGCCCAGCCTCCAGCCCCCTCTGCCCAACCACGACACGATGGCTCACATGGCCCAACCACGACACGATGGCTCACATATGGCCGTATTGCTCTCTACTGTTGTGAGCACAACTGTAACAGTAGTGTTTGTGCGGTCAGGATGCATGGTCGGCTGAGGCTTAAGTGCCGGCTTGCAGCCGTCGAGCATGCTGACTTGTGCGGCTATTGCTGCCGCTGCGGCTGTCTACATACTCATCGACAGCCTCCGAGTCGCGCAGTGGGTAGTGCAGTGTACTTACATCGTGAAGACGTCGTAAAGAACTAATCCATCAAGAGAAGAGTAGTCATTGCAAGTATTGTAGTTTGTCCAGAAGCAACACCATCCAAGTACCAAGCCCTCTTAGAAATCCAGAAGTCCCCAAGGATCCCTAAGCATCGCAAGATCTCGTCATAAGTAAGATGCAAATCAAATCTCACAGAATCTTGCATGCAGAAAAGAAACACAAACCTACCATTCATCCTAGCTGAGTGTCTGGACTGTTACACTCTCCCCCACTCCGAAAAGCTACGTCCCGGAGCTTGCAGTTTTGAGATGAGTCATGTTCACAATCATGCCACAGCAAGCATAGACAGGCAGGCAATGACAGGCAGGCAGGAACAGGCTACATGCAGCAGACAAGCAAATGCATGAGCTCAATGCAAACCATGCTGAAACTATGAAATCATAGTCTTGAGCTGACCGTCGTCTCGTTCTCCTCCTCCTCCCAAGCTGACTGAAGAAACCATCGTGACAGAAACTGAGAAACAGAAGATGTGGTAGTTGTGTTCAGCGCAGGTTGCAATGGGTGATCAGTCCATGCCGGCTGCATAGTGCTTGAACAGAGTGGTGGGACATACGCAGACATATGCTCTGTCCCTAACCAAGACGATGGGTGTATCATGTGCCTCACATGTCAGGTTGGAGCCATTGTGCCAACAGGGATATAAAACCTGCGGAGCCCTCAGCCAGTGTGGAACAACAGATTGCCCGCGATTGTGAACTGGCGTGATTTGCCAGCAAGTATGATTTGTTGGGTGACAGAGTGCGAGTGATCTGTGCCCTGGGCGGTGATGCCCGATTTGAGTGTGTGCAGCTGCATGATGTGAGCATACACGTGATAGTCAGGCCTATGGGATAGCGCGTCCGCCCCCACGTTGAGTTTGCCTGGGATGTGGTCAAGTTGACCGTTGTTGTGTGCTACCTCAGGTGCTACCTGGGCTGCCATGATGTGCGCATGCCGTGCGCTATGCGTCTTGAGTGTTCTGGCAGGCTGTAGGGCTGCGTATCTCTGCTGCCATGTTGTGTATGTGTGCTTCCTCAGGTGCTACCTGGGATGCAAGTGAGTGCGCATGCTGTGAAGCTATGCGGCTTGTTTGTGTGGTCAGGCTGCTAGGCTGGATAGCTTTGCTGCCATGTTGTGTATGATGTTCTCTGCATGGAATGCAGGAGTGTAGGCTGTAGCTGATGGTCTCTGTGGCTGAAGCCAGCAGGGTGCATGAAGCGAGAGATGTGCTGTGTGCCGTCTCTGTGGCTGATGCCAACAGGGCTGATGCGATGGGACTGCGGCTCTGGAGGTCTCGCTCGAAGCGGGATGCGACGGTGCAACACGACTGCGACTGTACCTGTGCAAGGTGTTCTCCTCATAGAAGCGTAGAAGGGCATCCGAGCTCTCCGCTGTGGGGCTCCGCTAATGTTAGAGTTAGCTGCAAATGGTCGACCAAGTCGTCCCAGAGCGATGTCGACAGTAGAACTGTTGATTGGGAAAAGCGTCGAAGGGTGGCGTATGGTGCACTGATCGCTGGGTCAGATGAGAGTGCATGCCTTTAGACGTCAAGATATGACTACTGGGCTGGCCCCCATGCTACTTTGCCCTGCTTGTCGTTTCTGTCAGCTTGAGACGATGCCTGGTAGGTTAATATCAGACTGCCAGCTGCATGGTGTGGCTCTCTGCAGGCTGGTGCACTGCAGGGTACTGTTCTCTGCTTGAGCAGGGTGATGGAGTTGGTGATCACATGTTGGGTGTGCTCTGTGCCTAGAGGTGGCCAGGCATGTGTTGTTGGTGTTAGGCGTCTCTGCTCAGGGCAGGAGTGCAGCTATGTGTTCTCTGTTTGAGCAGGCTGGTTGTGGTGATAGAGATGAGGCTCTGCATAGGGCAGGTTGTGTAGGGACCTGCAAGGAGCAGGTTGGTGTAAGGTTGTGCAGCCTAGTATGTTGCAGGGTCTCAGCAAGGCGCTGGATGTGTGTTGGCTGCAGTTTCACTATGATGTAACTCTGCTAAGGGCAGGCTATGGACGGTTGGCTGCTTCTGTGGTCAGGTTTGGTGCTAGGCTAGGGTGGTGGCGGGGATGTAGGTGGCAAGCAGCGCACATGACATTGTGCAAGGCAAGCTCAGCATTCCTCCGCGTGAGCGGGACAAAGCATCCTCTGCAACAGCAGGCTCCGCGCAAGCGGGAGTCTCCGTGTGAACGGGCAAAGCAAGTCAGCAATACAAGCCTCTGCAAACGCAGGCTCTGCACAACAGCAGGCTCCGCTTAAGCGGGATCTCCGTGTAAACGGGCAAAGGAAATCTGCGAAAACAGCAAGCACAGCAGGTACAGGCTGTACAACATCTTCTTGAAGCAGGAGTCTCTGCAGCAGCAGGCACAGTGACAAGCGCTCGAGCTGATGCCATCAGTTCCGGCTCCAATGGCACCTCCGACTGAGTTGGGTCCGGTGTCACTGCGCAAAGGTCGCGATGAACGAACAATTGCGGAAACCAGATGTAACAGTAGTGTTTGTGCGGTCAGGATGCATGGTCGGCTGAGGCTTAAGTGCCGGCTTGCAGCCGTCGAGCATGCTGACTTGTGCGGCTATTGCTGCCGCTGCGGCTGTCTACATACTCATCGACAGCCTCCGAGTCGCGCAGTGGGTAGTGCAGTGTACTTACATCGTGAAGACGTCGTAAAGAACTAATCCATCAAGAGAAGAGTAGTCATTGCAAGTATTGTAGTTTGTCCAGAAGCAACACCATCCAAGTACCAAGCCCTCTTAGAAATCCAGAAGTCCCCAAGGATCCCTAAGCATCGCAAGATCTCGTCATAAGTAAGATGCAAATCAAATCTCACAGAATCTTGCATGCAGAAAAGAAACACAAACCTACCATTCATCCTAGCTGAGTGTCTGGACTGTTACAACAACAGTAGCCTTGTCACTGCCCTCCACAAGCGCATAACTACCTCTCCACCCACCACATGGAATACACCCTCCCATACGAACTTGATAGCATTGCAGATGTTGTTGACAGGTTCCTCCGAGTTGCATCTTCTGTTGCATCAAACGTTGCTTCTATGTCATGGGCACAAGCAGGCAAGAGCAGGCACTTTTGTCAGTGGCATTCTCGGCATCAACAGGAGTTGCATCTTCTTGAACGTGTATGCACGCAGCCTGAGGCAGGTCAGGAGCAACATCATCCTATCCATGAGGTGTTCCAAGTTGGCCATGGTTTTCAGTTGACTGTCGAACAAGTTTGGGTAGTGGTGCATCCTATCATCCTTGAGACCCGCCGTTACTATACTGAGCGCATGAGCTTCATGGCCAACATGCCGTATAGCTTTGCCCAATTGGGCGATACTGATGTGTCGGCACGTCGGCATGCAGCAAGGCTGGTTTTGGACCAACTCCCCCAGGACGAAACAACACCCCGTCTACAACTGTTGGTGAGAGCAACACATATCGGGTATTGTTATTGAGTAGGTAGGACAAGGGAGTACTGAGTAATGAGTAGGTAGGACAAGGGATGGCAACTACCCATGTGCTCAGTCCTTGTGGCCATTGTGCTCTGTGCTTGCAGTACACCTCCCTTACTGGACACCTCACACCTAGAATTGAAGAGCATCTAGCTCGAGTGTATCGTCCGGTGCCCATCACCAACACGGGGTGCGAGACAGCCCTGAAGCCATTGAGCAGCAGCAGAGTTGACAGGATGGGGCCGGCACAGGTGGCAGCCCATGTCAAGGCCCACACTGAGCCATTGCACACTTGGTACCAGTACATCACAGAGGACAGCCTTGCAGCAAACAGGGCTGCGAAGCGGCGGTGCGTGGCAGATGCCAAGGCCCCATCATGCCTGCTTGTAGCCACCCCCATCAACACCGCTGCCAGCCCTTCGGCTTCAGCTGCAACCAACAGTGCTGACATCCCCAGCCCACACCCCACCCCCGCCCCCGCCCACATTTCCACTCCCACCTCTTCTGCAATCACGGCCGGAGCACAAGCGGTCAATAGGCGCAGACTACAAGAGCAACACAGAAGGCAGAAGCGTGCGGCAGCGGAGCTGTCCATAACCATGAGGTTTGCGTCAATTGAGACACGTCAGCGGTGCAAGGCCACAGCAGTGGAGCAACAATTGGCTGCTAAGGAGCTAGCAAACAATTGGGCAAGGATGGCAACACAACAAGTCCAAGCTATGGCCATGTACAGTTCCGCGATACAGCCATTGCCTCAAAACACGCTCAAGCTAACACTACATCAACTGAGGCATTTGTGGGGCGTGGTAGGCAAGGGTCCGCCAGCAAGGACAGTTGGTGGATTGCTTGATGCACTTGACTCAATCGACACAAACAACACAGACGAACGGTGCTCAGACCTGTAGCAAAGGCACACCCTCCAAATGCACATCTTACCCGTTGTTGGGATGTGCAAACGTTGGCATGTACCTGCACAGTGCACACAGGAAGTTTTGCACGTTTGAGTTGCAGGGCAATGGCATAACTCACAGCATTGCATTCTTTGGTTATAACTATACCGTAATTGCCTGCATTTTTACCTTTAGCTGAAACCATAGCAGGGCATTGCTGAGACCGTCATTATCACCCCCTACCAGTTTCGTTGATAAATATCACGTCCGTGCTCCTTGACACCACACAGTGTGTGATGAGTGACATTCCCTGCCATTCTGCACCCACTGTGTGCACTGCGCTGCAACCAATTCCCGTGCATACCTTATGCTATAACAAGCATGCAGGAGTAGTTTCAGCTCAGGAGTCGCCCTGGCCAAAGCGATGGCCGGGTTGCAGCAACCCTGCATGGATGCAGTCGGGTCCACGCTTAGTGAGCCTCACGCGCTCAATCTTGCAGCTACGCAATGGAAGAGACGCCATTGTTCTTACCTGCATCGTCGGCCGTTCCACTCGCAAGGGGCAAACAAGTCAGCACTTGAGCGGTTTCAAGCTTTGCGATGTGCCCTGGGTCTATCATACCGCACTCTGTCGACTGGACACTTCATAAGGCTTCACTTGGTGCAGATGGCGGGCTGCGAGGTTGGACATCCGGCAGGGGGATAACGGCAACTCGCTGAGCCGAGCGGTGCAAGTCTTACATGTTGGGATGGCCTGTACGTGATATGCGAAAAATGTTTAAATTTCCTCAGGACGTGTCACAGCTGAGTGTGGCGCCATCCATGTGACAAAACAGGCCAACAAACTTATTCAACAAGGAACAACATGCTGGACTGTGGGTAATCTCACTCAGCTACTACAAAACAAGTTGTAGCATCCTCGGTCAGCTGTGACACGTCCTGAGGAAATTTCAAATATTTCTGCGTATCACGTACAGGCCATCCCAGCATGTAAGACATGCGCCGCTGGGTTCAGCGCATCGCTGTTATCTCCCTGTCGCATGTTAACCCCCGTAGCCCGCCAAGCATCTGGACCAAGTGTAGCATTGGGAAGTGTCCAGTCGACGTAGTGGGGTGCTCTATACCCCGTGCACATCGCAAAGCTTGTTATGGCTGTCGTGCTGACTTTTCTGCGCCTTGCAAGTGAAGCGGCCGACGATGCAGGTCAGAACAGTGACGTTTGTTCCATTGCCTAGCTGCAAAAATGAGCTCGTATGGCTCACTAACCGTGGACCCGACTGCGACCATGCAGGGTTGCTGCAAACCCGGCCCCCGGTCCAGCCACGCCGACATCTGGGCTGAAACCACACGTTTAAGCTCGTTGTGGCATAAGGTACGCAATAAAACCGGCTGGACCACCAAGCATGCAGTGAGTGCACATTGACAGGGAACCACGTCACATCACACACTATGTGGTGCCAAGGAGCACGGACGTGATATTCAGCAACGAAACTGATAGGGGTTGTTATATATGGTTCCAGTATGCATTGCCTTGATTTCAGCTAAATGTAAAAATGCAGGCAATTACAGCATAGTTTCAACCACAGACTGGAATGCCATGGATGATGTCTCTGCCCAACAACTCTCGACATGCAACACTTGCTATGAATGCTTTGCAGGTGCATGCCAACAGCCCCACATCCCTACAAAAGGCAAGATGTGCAGGTGTGGGGCGCGCATGTGCTACAAGTAGTTCATTCACAAGAGTACCGTTCATCCGTGTCCTTAGTGTCGAGTAAGGCAAGTGCATCAACCAACCCACCTACTGTCCTCGCCGGCGGACCCTTTCCTACCACGCCCCACAGTTGCCTCAGTTGATGTAGGCTGAGCTTAAGTGTGTTCTGAGGCAATGGTTGTATCATGGAACTGTACATGGCTATAACTTGGAGTTGTTGTGTTGCCATCCTTGCCCGAGTGTTTGCTTGCTCCTTCGCAGCCGCCTGTTGCTCCGCAGCCGTGGCCCTATACTGTTGACATGCCTCAGCTGATGCCAGCTTCATGGTTATGGACAGCTCCGCTGCTGCACGCTTCTCTCTTCGTTGTTGCTCTTGTAGCTTGCGCGTCACAGTTGCAGCTCCAGCCCTAGTTGCATAAGAGGGGGTGGCAGTGGGAATGGGGACGAGGGTAGGGGCGGGGTTGGGAGATGGGTCGAGGGTTGCAGCTGAGAGCAAAGGGCTGGCAGTTGTGTTGATGGGGGTGGCTACAAGTACGCATGAGGGGGCCTTGGCATCTGCCACTCGCTGCCGCTTTGCAGCCCTGTTTGTTGCAAGGCTGTCCTCCGTGATGTATTGGTACCAGGTGTGCAATGGCTCTGTGTGGGCCTTGACATGGGCTGCCACCTGCGCCGCTCCCATCCTGTCGACTCTGCTGCTGCTCAACGGCTTCAGGGCTGTCTCGCACCCCGCATTGGTGATGGGCACTGGACGATACACTCGAGCTAGATGCTCTTCAATTCTAGGTGTGAGGTGTCCAGTAAGGGAGGTGTACTGCAAGCACAGAGCACAATTGCCACATGGATTGTGAACATGGGTAGTTGCGGGGTATCCTAACCTTACCATACATAGGCCGACCATCTAGCCTATACTGCCTTGTCCAATACCTGTCCTAGAATGTGTTGCTCTCACCAACAGTTGAAGACGGGATGCTATAGCGTCCTGGGGAAGTTGGTCAAAAACCAGCTTGGCTGCGTGCCGACGTGCCAACACATCAGTATCGCCCAATTGGGCAAAGCTGTAAGGCATGTTTGCCATGAAGCTCATGCGCTCAGTATAGTAACGGCGGGTCTCAAGAATGATAGGATGCACCATGGTCCAAACTTGCTCGGCAGTCAACTGAAAGTCATGGCCAACCTGGAACACCTCATGGATTGGATGATGTTGCTCTTGCCCTGCCTCGGGCTGTGTGCATACACAATCAAGGAGATGCACCTCCCGTTGATGCCGGGAATGCCACTGACAAAAGTGCCTGCTCTTGCCTGCTTGCGCCCATGACATGTAGGGTTGGAAGAAGCAACGATTCATGGATGCAAGAAGTGCGCAATGCACCAACAACTCAGAGGAACCTGTCAACATTACTTGTAATGCCATCAGGTTGGTATGGGAGGGTGTATTCCATGTGCTAGGTGGGGAGGTAGATATGCGCTTGTGGAGGGCAGCGACAAGGCTACTGTGATGCTCACAACAGTAGAGAGCAATTCTGCCATATGTGAGCCACCGTGTCATGCACGACTCCTCTACCAATGGAATGCCAGGCAAGGGGTCCTTGCGGAACTCTATGCTAATGTGGTCCAACACCCAATACAAGTCTGTGTTGTAGCCTGCCCTACTGTACAACTTGCTCTTCCCTGCTACCTCAAAACCATGCTTTGCTGTGTTGTGAAGGATGTGGCAGCAACAATGGACCGGGTACACAGGGTGTTGCTGAATTCCATCAACTTGCAACATGTGAGATAAGTGGGTCACTACACTGTTGTTGGTGCCCACGTTGGTGCTGCAACTGTCCACCGTGACGAACTGCACCTTCACACCCCATAGCCCCACTTTCTCCATGTGCATTTTAATGGCCGCTGCTTCATGATAGGCATCTCGTGCTTTGGGGTGGAAACATCCTACAGTAAACTCCATTGGATCAGTAGCAGCCATTGCAGCCATTGGAGCAGCAGCCATTTGAGCAGCAGCGGCAGCCATTGGAGCAGCAGTCATCGGTGAAGTGCCGGTCCGCTTCTACCACCATTGCGACTTCACGCACACGCAGAGAGGAGGAGAGACGGGGCGTGATGAGGGGCAGCAACTCTGCTGCTGCTGTTGCGGCATCGCCACCCATGAGATGGTCCAGTACGCTGCTGGGCGTGTAGTGCTGCATGAACCCTTTGTTAAGGTCCACGACAACAATGGTGATCCCCAATAGCATGACGATCCAAATGAGCCCTATCTGATCCAGCCAGGCCGCAGGATCGGCGAATTGCTGACCCCATTGCCCAAAGCTCACAGGGTCAGGCCAGCGGCATGAGAACATGGGGGACTCAATGGGAAGGAACTTCTGCTCGATGCTTTGCAAAACCCTTCTTGCCAGCTGGTTCTGCCGTTGCTCAGCCAGGTCCACAAGTGTAAACACACCATGGACCATAAGTTCACGCACGACACTCGCTCCCTGCCAAATGCAAACCGGCACCGGTTACATTAGTCAAACATGATCCCATGATCATGCATGGTTACGTTAGCAATACACACACAACATGCATAGTACCACACCTGTATTGATGTGCCTGGTAGTTCCAATCCATGCCACAAGGACTCGAGTCCACAGCGGCCCTGCCCAGCGTTGTCATACGGTACAAGCCCAAAAGAGAGCAACTGGGCCAACACGCACTGCTGGGTAGGGGTGGAACCACGGGAAAGGGAAGGCTTTGGGGCGGGGGCTGCGAGGGGTGCGGGGGCAAACAAGGATGCCCAACTCTTTCCCCCCCCCGTCCCCATGCCACCGCTGTTGTAACTGCCTCCTAGGGGATGGATTGGCACCACACCTTGCCCTCCAAGCCCCCCCCCCCCAGGACCCATGCTGCTCCTGCTGCTGCCCAACACGGGGGCAGGTGGCGGGGAGCGTGGAGAGGGTGGTGCCCACTGCCCCAGCCCCACACCCTGCCCTCCAGCCCCCCCTCCTCTGGGACCCATGCTGCTGCTGCTCCTGCTGCCCAACACCGGGGCAGGTGGCGGGGAGCGTGGAGAGGGTGGTGCCCACTGCCCCAGCCCCACACCTTGCCCTCCAGCCCCCCCTCCTCCGGGACCCATGCTGCTGCTGCTGCTGCTGCCCAACACGGGGGCAGGTGGCGGGGAGCGTGGAGAGGGTGGTGCCCACTGCCCCAGCCCCACACCCTGCCCTCCTAGCCCCCCCCCCCCCATACCCCTGCTGCTACTGCTCCTGCTGCTGCTGTTGTCGCCCGGCGCCGGGGCAAGAGGCTGAGAGCGAGGGGGGGATGGTGCACGCTGCCCCAGCCCCACACCTTGCCCTCCTGCCCCCCCATCCCCCCAGGGCCCATGCTGCTGCTGATGCTGCTGATGCCCAACACCGGGGCAGGTGGTGGGGAGCGTGGGGATGGTGGTGGCCACTGCCCCAACCCCACACCTTGCCCTCCTGCACCCCCCCAAAGGGCCCATGCTGATGCTCATGTTGCCCAACACTGGGGCAGGTGGCTGAGAGCGAATGCTAGCCTCGACCTTCACCCGCTGCACACATTTGTAGTGGGCTACAAGTGGGAGGTGCATTGCCTCACACCCAGCTCGGAGTGTTTCGTCAATAAGGGTGGCTGGCCCTACAGCATCACCGCGCTCATAGCGCAGATGGGCCTGGCCGAGCATTGGAGCATCGCGTAGTACTTCCCAAACAGTGTCTGTCCCATCATCATTGGGTGCCATGCACAAAGTTGTCCATGCTTTCCATTTGCCAACCACGCATGGTGCAGTCGACAACTTGCACAGCACGCAACGGTCTAATTTGACCAATGCGCCCTCCAGCAGCACATCTTGCCCTTTGTTGGGATGTGCGAATGTTGGCATGTACCTGCACAGTGTACATAGGAAGTTTAGCGTGAGGTGAGTAGTAGGACAATGGCATAAGTCACGGCATTGCAGTCGTTGGTCATAATCATGTAGTAATTGCCTGCATTTTTACATTTAGATGATTTCAGGGCAGGGCATTGCTGTGATCGTTTACAACACCCCCTATTAGTTTCGTACCTGAACATTACGTCCGTGCCCCTTGACACGTGTGTAGTGTGTGATGGGTGACATTCACAGCCACTGTGCACTTACTGCGTGCATTGTGTTGTGACCTGTTTCATTGCATACCTTGTGCCAAAACGAGCAGTAGGTTGGGGTTGCAGCTCAGATGTCGCCCTGGCTGGACCGGGGGCAGGGTTTGCAGCAACCCTGCATGGTCGCAGTCGGGTCCACGGTTAGTGAGCCACACGCGCTCATTGTTGCATCTAGGCAACGGAGCAAGTGCGAAATGTTCTTACTCGCAGCTATCCCAGCAGAACGGCCGACGACATGTGTTCGGCAAAAGTTATCGACTTGAGCAACGAGCGATACGGCGCAATACACAGCAATTCTAGCCTTGCAGCTGTGACTTAAGCAAGCTTGGCATCGAGATGTTAACTTTGGCGGGCGCACGGAACAATCGGTGCACAGCCCTGACTAGACCTCCACAGCAAGCGGGTGAAAAAATCGCGGCACGCGGTGGCCTGGGTGGTCCATGCTGGCCCATTTGTATATTTTCTCAGGTGTGTCACAGCTGATCCTCGGTCGCACCCTTGATGACTACCAACCCCACACCGGGTGGCACTCTTTCCCCAAGGGCTAATCCCCCTTGACCACTGGGCATCTCATCAAAACTAACAGCTTAATGCTTTTGTGAGGCTAACAGCCTGTGTAAACTACTAGGGCCTATGCATTGTTGCGGGCCCGGCCATCAATGCCCCGCCGGTACTCAGCAGCCCGGTGCAACCTCTGCCTAACCTTGGGCAGCCGGTCATTGACCCGCTTGTAGTCCTGCTGGTACTCCTTGCCAACGGGGTGCAGAGCCTCCCTGTCCTTCCAGCTGCACAGCTCAAGGGGGCGCTGCGTGCTCTCCCCAATGCGCTGGAAGTTGAAGCAGGCGTTGGTGTCCCGGTCCAGCCACCTGCCCCATGAAGGGGCCTGGGGTGGTGGCACTGGGCCAGGTGCTGCAGCGAGGGGCTGGGCCTGGGCAGGGGGAGGGGGTGGGGCCTGGGCTGGGGGAAGGGGAGGGGGGGCCTGGGCAGGGGGAGGGGGGTCCTGACCAGGGGCAGGTGGGGGGTCCTGGGCAGGGGCAGGGGGGGTGGGCGGCACCTGATGGCACCACTGCAGGCCCCGCACATACTTAGCATGCCGCAGGCTCCAGGCTGGGCGCACCAGCCGCTGTGTAACGGAGCTGAGACCAGGGAGCCTGTGAGGGCGGGAGAACGAGATAGGACCCGGGGTCAGATAGAGTTCTGAGCCAAGGTTACAACATAGCAGAGATGACCAACAGAGCACGGCTTACCTGTGAGGGCGGGAGAACGAGACAGGACCCGGGGTCAGATAGAGTTCTGAGCCAAGGTGCCTGTCTCTGCCCTCACAGAGCCTTAAGTACTCAAAACCATTCACATTCTTAGTCATCCACGTGTAAAGGGAAAAGGTGTACGTAAACTGGGAACTTCTGTGCTCGGTGCATCCGCCTAGGTTCGGAGCACCTTGCACAGAGAACAACAGAAGCATCCACTGATAGAAAAGAACAAGTACTCAGTTCGCTAAAGATCAGACATGCAAGTCAGTTTAAAAGATGCAAGCCGCCCATGCTGCGCATGTCCACTACATTCACCCCCCCTGGAAAAAAGATGTTTAGCCTCTAAACATGCTACCTGCGCTTCTTGGGTGCCTTAGCTTGCTTGCACTGATGACAAAGCCAGGCACCACGAGGCACAGAACGAAGTGGGGGTGACAGGCACGTGATGTGAAAACCCTTGTCGCATTGATCACAAAGCAACATCGGAGGCCGCGGTGAACGGCTGGCGCAGACTTGGCAGGCAGGGTCGTCGTCAACCGGGGCATGATGGCGGGCGGTGTAGTTCCGGATTAAGGCGGCGACCGCGTCCTGCTGCGCGAGTGCTGGGCCCCACTCCCAGGAGTTGAAGGAGTCGTCGTAGCCAGCCCACTTGATGAGGTACTGAAAAGCGTGCTGCGCGTCATTCCAGCGACGACCCAGGATGGCTTCCACCGTGAAGTAAGCCTCGCCGTCGATGATCACGGGCGAAGGCTGAAGCTCCACGGCGCGCTCAGGGAAAGAGGAGGAGGAAAGATAGGGCCGTAGGCGGCTGATGTGGAAGGTGGGGAGGATACGCATGGAGGAAGGAAGGTCGAGCTTGTAGGAGACTGGGGAGTGCTTGGCCAGGACCTTGAAAGGCCCCACAAAGCGAGGCTGGAGCTTGGCGCTGTTGACAGCAGTCTGCAGGTTCAGGTTGGCACAGCTGAGCAGCACCAGATCACCGACCTCAAACTCCTCATGGCGGCGGTGCTGGTCAGCATGCAGCTTCTGGCTGTCAATGGAGCGCTGCAAGGCTGAGCGGGCGGCGGTAAGGTTGTTGCGCATGGAGGTGACGAAGTCCTCAGCTGCCTGGCTGGGCACAAGGGTGGGAGGGGGGAGCAAGAGAGCAGAGGGTGTGGTGGGGTGTTGGCCGTAGTTGAGGTAGAAGGGGGTGAAGCCGGTGCCAGCGTGCTCAGAGCTGTTGTAGGCAAACTCCACGGCTGCAAGGTGCTGGTCCCAGTCAGTCTTGTGGTCGTTGACGTAGGGCCGCAGCATGTCCTCCACAGTGCGGTTGGCGCGCTCTGTCTGGCCGTCGGTCTGGGGGTGGTAGGCAGAGGAGAGGAGGAGCCGGGTGCCGGTGAGGTGGAAGAGGGAGGTCCAGAAGTCAGAAGTGAACTTCGGGTCACGGTCAGAGATGATGGCCTCCGGCAGGCCGTGGTGCTTGAAGATGTGGTCAAAGAAGAGGCGGGCGGTGTCGTGAGCGGTGGCGGTGGTGGTGGTGGGGATGAGGTGGATCATCTTGCTTAGCTTGTCGACGATGGTGAAGATCATGGTGTGGCCGCGGGGAGTGGCTGGAAGGGGCCCAATGAAGTCCATGCTGACCTGCTGCCAATTGCGGGAGGGGATGGGGAGGGGCTGTAGCAGGCCAGGGGGCAGCTGGTTAGTGGCCTTGTTGCGCTGGCACTTGTCGCATGTGCGCACGTACTCCTGGACGGTCTTGTGCATCTGCGGCCAATAGAAGTGACGCTGCAACCGCTCCAGAGTCTTGGCACGCCCTAGGTGGGCAGCGGTGTGGGCGTCATGAGCTTCATGCAACAGCTGGGCACGGAGAGGGGAGGAGGGGATGTAGAGGCGGGGGTGGGTGGAGGTGGTGTAGAGGCGGCCTTCAATGACCTGCAGGTGGGTAGGGCTGGAGGGTGAAGGAGGGGAGAGGGCCTGGGACAGGGCTGCTTGGTAGGCCGGGTCTTCGGGCGCATGGCGGTCAAAGGTGGAGAAGAAGGAGGGGTCAGGGTCAACGATGGAGAGGGCGGTGAGTTGGTGGTCAGGGCGACGGGAGAGGGCGTCCGGCACGGTGTGGTGCTTGCCAGCCTTGTGCACAAAGGTGATGTCGAACTCCGCAAGGCGCTGGGTCCACCGCATCTGGCGCCCGGTGAGGTTGGACTGGGTGAGCACATGGGTGGTGGCGCTGTTGTCAGTCTCCACAATGAAGGGACGACCCAGTAGGTAGTGGCGCCAGGTGGTGAGGGCATGGAGCACAGCCAGGAGCTCACGCTCATGGGCTGGGTAGTTGACCTGAGCCGGGTTGAGCTTGCGGCTCTCGTAGGCCACCACGTAATCGGCGCCGGAGGAGTCCTGTTGGGTGAGCACGGCACCAATGGCAAAGAGGGAGGCATCAGTCTTGACAGTGAAGGGAAGGGAGAAGTCAGGGGGACGCACGACGGGGGAGCTGGCCATGGCTGCCTTGATGTCGGCAAAGGCACGCTGCTCAGCCTCGCCCCAACGCCATGGCTGCTCATCACGCAGCAGGTCGGTGAGAGGGAGAACACGGTGGGCATGGTGGTGTAGGAGACGCCGGTAGTAGTTGGCGGTGCCGAGGAACGACCGTAGCTGGTGCTTGTCCTGTGGAGCAGGCCAGTCCAGCACAGCCTTGACCTTGGTGGGGTCTGGCTGGATGCCGGCGGCGGAGACGACGTGGCCCAGGAAGTCCACGGTGTCCAGCCAGAATGCGCACTTGGTCAGGTTAGCGCACAGCTGGTGCTGCCGCAAGAGAGAGAGGGTAAGGTGGAGGTGGCGCTCGTGGTCAGCGGCTGACTTGGAGAACACAAGGATGTCGTCCAGGTAGACAAGCACAAAGTCATCCAGGTGGGGCTTGAAGACATCGTTCATCAGCTGCTGGAAGGTGGCTGGGGCATTGCAGAGGCCGAAGGGGAGGACAGTGAATTCATAGTGCCCGTACCGGGTGCGGAAGGCGGTCTTGGGGATGTCGTCCTCAGCCACCCTGATCTGGTGGTACCCAGACCGGAGGTCAATCTTGGAAAAGACCTGGGCACCCGACAGCTGGTCCAGCAGATCATCGATGCGGGGGAGGGGGTAACGGTTCTTGAGGGTCTGCTGGTTGAGGGCACGGAAGTCCACACAGAGGCGCAGGCTGCCGTCCTTCTTGCGCACAAACAACACAGGGGCAGCAAAGGGGGAGGTGGATGGCCGGATGAAACCCTTGGCCAGGAGGTCGTCCAACTGCTTCTTCAGCTGGTCCAGCTCTGGCTGCGACATGCGGTAGATGGGACGGGGGGAGGGGGCAGGGCCGGTGAGATGGATGGTGTGGTCCACGGAGCGGCGGGGCATGTCCTGGACTGCAGGCAGCTCCTTGGGAAAGACAGAGGGGTATTGCTGCACCAGTGCTGCCGCCTTGGGGTGGAGAGGGGGTGGATCAGGGGCAGGGGCGGAGGAACAGGGTGAGGTAGAGGGGTTGGGCTGCTGGGTGAGCAGGGCCATGAAGACCTCATCATGCCGCGCTGCCCGGCGGAAGCGTGGCGCCGACAGCAGGTTTAGCTGATCCGCTTGGAGTGGGGTGAGTGGGGGTGGGGTCAGGGTGTGGGTGGAGCCGGCGTGATCCAGGCGTACGACGTTGTTGATCCAGTCCACACACGGGTTCTTGGCTGCCAGCCACGGCTTGCCGAGGACGATGTCAAAGGAAGGGTTAGGGATGTTTGCCATGGAGAGCTGTAAGCGATCGCGGTAGGTACCCATGCGGATGGAGCACGGTGGGAGGGTGTAGGTGGGTAGGGTAGTGTGTTTGGGGCCTGGGAGGAGGAGGCGACGGGGGGAGAGGGTGGTAGCCAAGTGCAGCCCATTGCGCATGAGGTACTGCTGGCTGACGATGTTCCCGGTGGCGCCGCTGTCCACCATGAACCTGGCTGGGTGACCAGCAAAGGTGCCATGGAGGATGATCAGCTCTGAAGATGGGCTGCTGCCACTGGCAGACAGGGAAGTGAGCACGATGGGGGAGGGCGCAGCAGCGGGGGAAGGGGTGGGGGTGGGAGTGGGAGTGGGCGGGGAGGTGCGGGAAGGACAAGGAGCAGGAGGGGGACACGGAGGGGCAGGGGGAGGAGATAAGGACCGGGGAGCGAGAGAATCGGCCGGCGGCTGGTCCTGAACAGCCAGCACGGCAAAGGAGTTGACATGGAGGAAGGCAGGTGCATCAGCATTGGCACGCTGCAACACAGCTGGGCGGGCTGTCCGGCCAGGCTGGGGAGGGCGAGGAGGGCTGCCACCTAGAGCTGCAGGTAGGGGCAGGGAGAACCGCACGACCTTACGAGGTCGTCCCGGTGGCGTGGAGCCAGCCACAGAAGGCTGCTTCAGAATGCTGCCAGCAGGTCTAACATGCTGCAGGGGTAAGGGCATGGATCTGACAACCTGCAGGGAGGGCCGGCCAGCAGTGTCCACCTTACCAGTGTACGGCTGGCAGGTGGAATGCAGACCAGGGTAGGAGGGTGCAGGGGCAGGGAGGAGGAAGTAAGGTGCGCGGTGGGGACGAGCGCACCGGGGAGGACAAGGAGAGGAGGTGGAAAAGCAGAGGGGCTGGGAGGGGGTGGTGAGAGGGGGTGGGAGGGGGTGGGAGGGGGTGGTGGGAGGGGGTGGTGGGAGGGTCCGGAAGGCGACGTCTAGCGGCGGTCCCCCTTCCGTGGGCCGCTGCTGACGTTTGGGCGGGGAGGGCGGATGGGGCAGTCCTTCATGGTGTGCCCCGCCTTGCGGCAGTAGAAGCACGCCTTGCTGTCCCGCAGAGCCGCACGCTGAGCATCGGAGAGACGAGTGCCACGGCTGCGGCTTGGGCTGGTGTGGAGCATGGCGTCCAGCTCCATGGGCACCGCGGCAGTCTCAGGGCGGGGAGGGCGGGGAGTGGAGGGAGGGCGATAGGAGGAGCGGGAGGCTGAGGTGGAATAGGAGATGGCGTCCACCCGATCCGCGATGGTGGAGGCTTCGGAGAAAGAGGTTGGCTCGCGCAGCTCCAGCTCACGCCGCACTGAGGGCTTGAGGCCCCGGATGAACCGGTCGAGCTGTTCGGCGGGCGAGAGGTCCGTGACCTCCAGGCAGAGCGCTGTGAACTCGCCAAGGTACCGCCGCACGGAGCTCGTTTGGGTGAGAGCTGCCAAGCGGTCCCTTGCATGGCGCAGCCGGTTGACAGGCGCGAACTGCCGCTCGAACGCAGCGACAAAGCACGTCCAGGAGGTGAAAGAGCTGACGCTGCTGCGGTACCACAGGAGAGCATGGCCGGAGAGGAGGGTGGCGACGTAGACGATCCGTTGGGCGTCCGTCAGCTCGGAGATTGTGAAAAAGAGATCCACTGCGAATAGCCAAGCCGCCACGTCCGTGGTACGGCTTCCAGAGAAAGTGGCGGGTGGATTGGCACGGGGCATACGCTGCTGTGGGGCAGGAGCGGGAGTAGGAGGAGGAGCAGGAGCAGGAGCAGGCGCGGGCGCCGCCGGAGTGGTTTGCTGCAGGGACAGTTGCGCGAGCTGCTGTTCCAGCCGCTGGATTGTGGCCTGCTGCTCCGAAAATACGCGTTGCATCTGAGCGATCTCTTCCGCGTTCATGGCGGCGCGGGATTAGCGGTGAGAATGCGGAGTGGGAGAGAGGAACGGTGGAGTGGGAGAGACGAGGGAAGAGCACTGCGGTTCCCGAGAGAGAAGGCACCAATGTAACGGAGCTGAGACCAGGGAGCCTGTGAGGGCGGGAGAACGAGACAGGACCCGGGGTCAGATAGAGTTCTGAGCCAAGGTTACAACATAGCAGAGATGACCAACAGAGCACGGCTTACCTGTGAGGGCGGGAGAACGAGACAGGACCCGGGGTCAGATAGAGTTCTGAGCCAAGGTGCCTGTCTCTGCCCTCACAGAGCCTTAAGTACTCAAAACCATTCACATTCTTAGTCATCCACGTGTAAAGGGAAAAGGTGTACGTAAACTGGGAACTTCTGTGCTCGGTGCATCCGCCTAGGTTCGGAGCACCTTGCACAGAGAACAACAGAAGCATCCACTGATAGAAAAGAACAAGTACTCAGTTCGCTAAAGATCAGACATGCAAGTCAGTTTAAAAGATGCAAGCCGCCCATGCTGCGCATGTCCACTACACGCTGGTTGACTTGGCCTGCTGGGGGTACCCAGTCTTCGGGCCTAGGCTGGTCATCTGGCAGGTGCAGCTCACATGCCTGGCGGGCATGCACTGATGAGCTGACACAGCTGGTGCGGAACTCATCCACAATCACCAGCCTGTCAGGCCTGGGATCTGAGCTGGGCCTGCTGGGCTGCTCCACCACCTTGCGAAACCCATCCCGCTCTGCCTTGGCTTTCCACCCACCCCGGCTGAAGCAGCCCGCTCCCAGGAACACCACCACTCCCCTCTCCTGGTGGTAGTGCTGGCGTGACACCCACTGCATCCCATTCACCACCTGCAGGTCAGGTCAGGTCGGGTCGGGTCGGGTCGGGTCGGGTCCAGTGTCAGGCGATTCGGAAAAGACGTATTACTCAGTGTAATAAAAGACATCAAAACAGGGATTTTTTATTACTTTTAATATGTAATTATTTAATATAGTATTTAATACATACAATATATAACTAAAATAAATCAGAAACATCGCAAACATCTCCAGTTCATTCTATACAATTACAGCATACCCCCCTGTAGGACCTAGATGCAAAATATCCCACATAGCCCCACACCCTAGCCCTAATGGTTCAGCATGCTACAGGCTGGGCTGTAGCCCAACACCCTAGCCCTAGTGGGTCAGCATGCTACAGGCTGGGCTGTAGCCCAACACCCTAGCCCTAGTGGGTCAGCATGCTACAGGCTGGGCTGTAGCCCAACACCCTAGCCCTAGTGGGTCAGCATGCTACAGGCTGGGCTGTAGCCCAACACCCTAGCCCTAGTGGGTCAGCATGCAACAGGCTGGGCTGTAGCCCAACACCCTAGCCCTAGTGGGTCAGCATGTAGCCCTAGCCGTTGTGCCCTAGGTAACGGCCCCTGGCAGATGCCCCAGCCATCCAGTAATCGATGGCCTCTTTGTAGGGGAACGTCTTTAGGGTGAAGGTCTTGTCAAGGTGCTACTTGGAAGGACCCAAGTTGCTGGTACAGCTTGACGCTGTCCAGCATCGGGGATAGTGGAGAATGGGAAAATGGTGCTGCTGCTAGTGCCTTGGGTTCAGCGTAGCACTCTGTCAATGCCTGCAGCTTTGCTTTCTGATCAGCCTGACTAGGCGCTTTGGTGTCCCACCAATAGCTGGGTGTCAGCAGGGCAAAAGCTGACAGCTGCTCTGAGGGTGGAAAGCGTGACTCCAAGTCGGCTGTGAGGCTCAAAGCAGCTGATGTCAATTGCTTCTCCACACTGCCTCGTGCAGTCAGCAGTGCAGCCTCGTCAACGGGACAGGCAGCAGCTTGCCTGCCACGCCTGGGGGGCTTCAGCATTGCCTTGTGCCACACCTAAGAGAGTGAAGCAATGGCAAGGTCATGATAGCACCATTGCGCAGCATAGCATAGCATGAGCCAAGCAAATTAACACAAGACGCACCGTGCCACAGAGCAGAGAGAGGTTCTCTTGTTCCCCCCATATGAAATCCATGACCAGCGGGCTGTCGGACTGCTGCCGCCTAGGTGGCTGGTTGTTGCTGCCCTGTTGCTGCTGCCCCGCTGCTGCCACGCTGTAGCCTTGCTGTGATTGCTGCTGCCACGCTGCTGCTGAGCTGTTGGCATCCTGCTGCTGATGTGATGCTGCCCTGCTGCGGAGGAAGCTGATGTGACGTGTAGACAAGCGCCTGGTCACTGTCTTTAAGGCGCTCTCGCGCTCATGAGAGCTCATGTTCTGCAACACAGCCATGTTCAGGTTGTGGACCTCCTGGGCAGTAGGATCAGCAACATAGGGCTCATAGGGCGGGGGCTTGGCTGGCTGGGTGCGCTGCAATGCCTCGGGGATTGCAGGGAAGTCTGAGCTGTCATAGCGACTGCTTTCGTTGATGTACATGCGGGTAACACTGGCTGAGAGCTGTTGTACTGCATGACTCAGCTCTAACACTCCTACATCACGTTGTTGGCACAACTTGATGAAGGAGTTCAGCGACTGCAGCATGGGCAAGAGGAGGTGCAAGCCCAGCAACACCTCGATGTCTATAAGGCTGTCGTACATGGCGCTGGCTTGAGGTTCCTCTGACTCTGCAAAAAGCTGCACCAAGGCCGAGTAGAGGCGTAGGATGCGTCGAAGAGGTGACAAGAGGCTCACCCAGCGAGTTGGAACCCTTCTGAGCACCTTGACATCAGTCCCAAGGAGGTTGCGGGAGATGGCCCGCAGTTCACCCTGGCGCTTGGGGCTGCGGCAGAAATAGTGGGCTAAGGTGGAGGAAAGGTTGTTGAGCTTGCTAATGACAGGGGTGTCTTCAATTGCCTTGCCAGCCAGCTGGCCGCGGTGCGCATGGCACCACACCCCTTGAACAAATGGGGCCACCTTGGTGCGCAGTTGCACCACCACACCAGTGTGGGCGCCCTGCAGCACAGATGCCCCATCGCAGCCAAAGCTGACAAGCTTGCTGCCCAGCTGCTCCATAGACAGTTGCAGCTTGCTGCCAACAGTTGCAAGGAGGAGGTCAAGGAGGTCATCCGCTGTAGCGCCATCAACAGGTGGCAAATCCACAAAGGTTGCTTGGCGCACGAAGTCCCTGTCCATGGAGTGCATAAAGATGCACATATAACCCTTGCCATCAACTCCAGTGCTCTCATCCATGCTCAGAGATAAGAACCTGCAAGCATGCCGAGCCAAAACTTGCAAACACAACTAGCTAGCTGGCACTACACAGCTAGCTAGCATAGTTACTGCCATCACTCACTCGGATGTCTTCACGGTGTGCACCAGCTCATCCTCCAAAGCTTGATTGATGCCTGCCAGCATGCCGATAGCTGAGCGTCTTGACCAGTGCAAGCTAGTTCCAGGCACATTCAAAGCCTGCAGCAGCTCTCGGCTTTGCTCGTACTCAACCAAGGGTCGCCCATGCATGAGCAGATAAACCAGCGTCACAAAACGTTGCAGCGTCTCTGGGTCGGCTGCAGCTTGCGCATAGCTGAGTTCAAGGGTCATGACCCGACTGCCAGCAGCCTCAACAGCTGAAAGCTGTTGCTTGGCGTGTCTCATGGCAATCTTGTCCACCCTAGCTGTGCCAGCTGGGCTGAGAGGGAGGGCCGCTGGGCTGAGAGGGAGGGTACCAGAAGGACGGCCGCCAGGACAGAGCCCAGCTCTCTCACTGCGTTGGAGTGCTTGATAGAGGCTGCATGCGTATCGACAGTGGCCTTGCGGGCTTGTATCGACTGAGGGTGGAGGCAGAACCGGCAGCTGACACGGTCGGGGCTGCCAAGGATAGGCTTGATCCAATGCCCATGGTCCTTGCGCATGCTGTCAGTGATGCCATACTTCTGCTTGCTGACCCAAGCTCCATCACTGCTGCTTTTCTTCACCTTGCTCTGCATGAACAAGATCCTATTGGGAGCTCTTCACAACCTGGGCATCTTGCTATATACCAACCTTGGCAGGTCCATTCTTTTCCAAGTCCGCATCATCATCGCTTGCTACGCTCTGCACCCAAATATACCCATCGCATCGCGTTGTTGACATGCTGCGTTGACGGACATGCTGCGGTTACTGACCTCAACGCCTTCGTCATCGGCACTTGTTGTTACAGAGCGTAGGGACGCTGTGTGGTTGTTCTGCGATGGATGTTCGGCTGTGGTGGGCAGCCGCCCGCTTTGGGGTTTGCGGAAGATGGGGGATAAGTAATAAGCGGAGTACCAAACGGGCAGTGGAGCTATTACCGATGTAATAAAGTTCACTCATTTTGAGGACGATTTTTTCGACTTATTACCGGTTTTTGCCCTGGATTATTACCGATTTATTACATTATTACCCAATCGCCCATCACTGTGGTCACTCGGGTCGGGTCGGGTCGGGTCGGGTCGGGTCGGGTCGGGTCGGGTCGGGTCGGGTCGGGTCGGGTCGGGTCGGGTCGGGTCGGGTCGGGTCGGGTCGGGTCGGGTCGGGTCGGGTCGGGTCGGGTCGGGTCGGGTCGGGTCGGGTCGGGTCGGGTCGGGTCGGGTCGGGTCGGGTCGGGTCGGGTCGGGTCGGGTCGGGTCGGGTCGGGTCGGGTCGGGTCGGGTCGGGTCGGGTCGGGTCGGGTCGGGTCGGGTCGGGTCGGGTCGGGTCGGGTCGGGTCGGGTCGGGTCGGGTCGGGTCGGGTCGGGTCGGGTCGGGTCGGGTCGGGTCGGGTCGGGTCGGGTCGGGTCGGGTCGGGTCGGGTCGGGTCGGGTCGGGTCGGGTCGGGTCGGGTCGGGTCGGGTCGGGTCGGGTCGGGTCGGGTCGGGTCGGGTCGGGTCGGGTCGGGTCGGGTCGGGTCGGGTCGGGTCGGGTCGGGTCGGGTCGGGTCGGGTCGGGTCGGGTCGGGTCGGGTCGGGTCGGGTCGGGTCGGGTCGGGTCGGGTCGGGTCGGGTCGGGTCGGGTCGGGTCGGGTCGGGTCGGGTCGGGTCGGGTCGGGTCGGGTCGGGTCGGGTCGGGTCGGGTCGGGTCGGGTCGGGTCGGGTCGGGTCGGGTCGGGTCGGGTCGGGTCGGGTCGGGTCGGGTCGGGTCGGGTCGGGTCGGGTCGGGTCGGGTCGGGTCGGGTCGGGTCGGGTCGGGTCGGGTCGGGTCGGGTCGGGTCGGGTCGGGTCGGGTCGGGTCGGGTCGGGTCGGGTCGGGTCGGGTCGGGTCGGGTCGGGTCGGGTCGGGTCGGGTCGGGTCGGGTCGGGTCGGGTCGGGTCGGGTCGGGTCGGGTCGGGTCGGGTCGGGTCGGGTCGGGTCGGGTCGGGTCGGGTCGGGTCGGGTCGGGTCGGGTCGGGTCGGGTCGGGTCGGGTCGGGTCGGGTCGGGTCGGGTCGGGTCGGGTCGGGTCGGGTCGGGTCGGGTCGGGTCGGGTCGGGTCGGGTCGGGTCGGGTCGGGTCGGGTCGGGTCGGGTCGGGTCGGGTCGGGTCGGGTCGGGTCGGGTCGGGTCGGGTCGGGTCGGGTCGGGTCGGGTCGGGTCGGGTCGGGTCGGGTCGGGTCGGGTCGGGTCGGGTCGGGTCGGGTCGGGTCGGGTCGGGTCGGGTCGGGTCGGGTCGGGTCGGGTCGGGTCGGGTCGGGTCGGGTCGGGTCGGGTCGGGTCGGGTCGGGTCGGGTCGGGTCGGGTCGGGTCGGGTCGGGTCGGGTCGGGTCGGGTCGGGTCGGGTCGGGTCGGGTCGGGTCGGGTCGGGTCGGGTCGGGTCGGGTCGGGTCGGGTCGGGTCGGGTCGGGTCGGGTCGGGTCGGGTCGGGTCGGGTCGGGTCGTACCTTCAGGTCAGGTCAGGTCATACCTTCAGGTCAGGTCAGGTCATACCTTTTTGCAGAAGCCCTCAATGACGCGCTCCTGGGCATGGTGCATTGCCAGCCGCTACAGAGATACAGAGACAGGCGTACAGTCCGAATTCTGTATCTTAAACTGTAACGGGCCAGGCATGGGCAGGTTTCCTAGTTAACATGGACCAGGGTATTGCTCGGGGGTGATATCTCGGCCGCAACCTCGATGGCTACAAATCCCATCCCTGGTAGTAGTAGTTGTTACACTAAGGAGGTAGGGCTCGGGTGGATACAAGCCAACCTCCAAAGGTAAAAGACTAAGGAGAGAACAGAGAAAAAGGGAAAGAGAAGGGGAACTACCTAGGAGAGAAAGAACTCAGGAAGGGAAGGGGAGGGGAGCTTAAGGGAGCGGGGGAAAGACCTCGAGAAGCGGAGAAGCCAGAGAAGCGGAGGAGCTAGGGTCGCAAAAGGTTGGAGGGCTAGAAAGGACGCCAAAGCTAGGAGGGCCAGAGAGGAGAGGGGAGTGAAACACGTTATGAGGCAGAGGGACTAGGAGGAGTAACCGGGAAAGAGACACTAAGGGATCCGTCTTGAGTAGAGATGAAGGGATGGGGATGGGGGAGGTTCCAGCCAGGAGGGTTGGGATGGGCTAGGGTGAAGTCTTGTAGGTGAAGCCAAAAGGTAGAGATAGCAAGCTGGCTGGCTGTAGAAATGGGGGAAAGGGTGGTAGGAGCGGTCGCTTGAGTGGTGGGGTGATGGGTGAGAGCCCAGAGACGGCGACGGCCAAAGTCCATCGCATCAAGGGCAGCCATGCAAACCAGGCTCCAGAGGGGAGGAGGGAAGGTAGGGGTGGGGGGGATGAGGCACCAGAGGGAGGATTGGTGAACTTGGGTGCCGAGGCTGAGGGAGAGCTGTTGTCTAATGGTAATGGCGATGGGGCAACTCCAGAAGCTATGTTGGCGGCTGTGACGGGGATGGTGAGAGGGGTCGCAAGGGCAAGACCAGGGAGTGATGCGGCTTCCAGGGATGGCATTGATGCTCAAGCGCCAAAGGGTCTCTTTAAGGAGGTTGGAACAAGGAACCTTCCAGGCTTTGTTAAGGTTGGTAGTGAAAGCTTGAAGGGCTAGCGCTCGAGTGGTGGGTGGGTGAGGTGTGGATAGTGCTTGGGTGATGTAAGAGAGGTGGGCCTGCTTGCGGGCGGAGGTGATGTGGGGTGTGAGCATGGAGGTGAAGACCCTCACAGGGGTCCCTATGAGGGTGGGGAAGACCCGAGGGGTAGAGGTGGTGGGTGAGGACCAAGAGAGGGAGGTAAGGTGTTGGAGGGGGACTGGTGTAACTGGGAGGGGTTGGTTGGTAGAGGTAGCGGGAAGGGATAAAGGGCCGAGGGCTTGGAGGGCTTGGCAAATGAGGGTAATGATGCCTTGGGGGAGGAGGTGGGGTTGGTGGAGTGAAGGGAGCCCTATGATGCCTCGAGTAATGTCAGGGACGGTGGCTTGGGTAGAGAGAAGGAGGGTATGAGCAGGGTGGAGAGAGGGACAGGCGTGGGTGAGGAGGGTGGCTGCTAGGGGGATCCATGAAGGGGATGATTGAGAGGGAGTTGGGGGTGTTGGTGAAGGGGGGAGGGTGTTGGAGTTGGTAGGAGAAGGCTGGGTAAGGTGGGAGGGGCTGTCCCGGGAGGGGCCAGGTGGTCGGCTGGAGGAGAGAAGGGGGGTGAGAAAGCCGGAGAAGAGGGATTGAAGGGTGTGGTAGAGTTGGGAAAGGAAGGTAAGGATAAAAGAGAGGAAGGGGCGGGTAGGTGTAGGGCGGGTAATGGGGGGGGGGTGAAGGGTGGGATTGGCTGGTGGGGGGGACGGGGAGGGAAGGGTGGAGTAGGTGTGGTCATTGATGAGGTGGTGGAGAAGCCGTGTAGCCATGGCGGCGTGCCGAGCCTGGATGTGTTCTCTTAGTGGTAGGAGGCCAAAACCTCCGTCAGCAGGACGGCCCATGGCTAGGGGGTAAGGGAGGTGCTTGGCCACAATGCGGTAGAGAGAATGGGTGAAGGTAGGGAGAGTAGGTGGTAGGCCCGAGAATTCGGCGTGGTAGAGGAAGGTGCTAAGGGCATAGGTGGAGGAGGCGATGCCCTTGCCCATGGTAGAGAGGGGGAGGCCGTTGAGACGGTGGAGGTGTTTGGTGGCTTGCCTCAGGCGCTCCTCCCAGGCTGAGGAGGTAGCTGGGTCGGGGTGAGGGGAGAAGGTGTTTGGAGGTCTTAGAGAGGCTCGGGTGGCTCTGGTGTGGCGAGGGGTGGTGGAAGAGAGGGTAGGGTTGGCCTGTTGGATGCCAAGGGAAGTGGCGGAGTGATGGACAGGGATGCCAGCCAGATGGGTGGGGGGAGAGGGGAGGGGGACGCCAATGAGGACAGCAGAGGATTTGTCTGTATTTACCCGTTGCCCCGAAGCGTCTCCAAAGGTAGTGAGAGCAAGGGAGAGGGTGGAGAGGGCAGGGTCTGTGAGGTCGCCTTGGTGAATCTGGGTATCGTCAGCGTAGAAAGTGCAGACCAGCCGAGAGCCTCCGATCCGCACGCCTAGCTGTGGGTGGGAGATGAGCCAGGAGGCGAACCCTTGAGCCACGAAGAGGTAAAGGAGGGGTGAGAGGGGGCAGCCTTGTCGGACGCCGGCGGACCAGGTGAAAAGGGGTGAGTCTGTGCCGTTGACGTGGGTAACAGCCTGGGTGTTGTGAAGGAGGATCCGAGCCCAGTTAACCATCCCGTCCGAGGCTCCCAAGGTGTGCATAAGGGTGTAGAGGAAGGGCCGGTCTACCGTGTCAAAGGCCTTGGCTATGTCGAGGTAGATGTTGGCTGCTGAGAGCCCTTGACTCTGGAGGGCGTGGGGAAGAAGGGAGGTGGTGTTGATGTTATCCTCTATCCGACGGCCGGGGAGGAAGGCAGATTGTTCCCTGCCGATGGCTGGGGCCATGGCTTTCCCGAACCTGGCTGCCAAGATTTTGGCGAGGAGACGGTAAAGAGAGGGGAGGAGGGTGATGGGGCGATAAGAGGTAGGGTTAGAGAGGTTGGGAGCTGAAGGTTTGGGGATGGGGGTGATGGTACCTCTATTGAAGCCGGTGGGGAGGGTTCCAGTGGTGCCGATAGCGGTGAAGAGCTTGGCTATCAGTGGAGCCCAGCAATCACCGTCGACGCGCCAAAGGTTGTAGGGTAAGCCGTCAGGGCCAGGGGAGGATGTCGAGGGGCAGGAGGTGAGGGCTGTGAGGACTTCAGCCACTGTGATGTCTGCCGCTCCGGCTAACCCAGCAAGGGTGGGGGGGATAAGGTGGACTGTGCCTTTAGTAAGCTGAAGCTGAAGGGCTGTGATTACCGCTCGTTGGGCATGTGGGTTGGTAAGAGGTTGAGCGCTGACCCGCGAGAAGTGGGCGCCGAGAGCTGTAGCAATGGACCTGTTAGAGGTGAGGTAGTCGCCTCCAGGAGAACGGAGAGAGGGGATGGAAGTAGGGGTGGTCGGTGGGTGGATGAGGGAGGTGAGAAGGGGGGAGGGTTGTTCTCTATGGTGGAGCCAGTTGGAGTGCGCGTCACGGGTAAGGTGAGAGGTAGAGGCTGAGTGCGCTTGCCTGAATGAGGTGAAGGCTTGGGCCACCAGGTTTAAGGCATGAGGAAGGGTGTCAGGGAGAGCTGTGGCCACTGCGGAATGGGCAAGGGTAAGGTCGTGGTGGGTGGTGTTGAGGGTAACGAGAGCTCTGTGATCGTGCTCTTTAGTGAGGGGGAGGAGGGTGTGGGCAAAGGTTTTGAAGGCTTTCTGTAGGGTAGGCCACCAGGAGATGAGATCCGCGGAAGAGAGGGTGAGGCCAAAGGTGACTGCTTTACGGGCCCAAAGAGTAAGATGGGGGCTGGCGATAGGGTTGGTAGCCATGGAGCAGGGGATGGGGTGACGCCCTGGGCCTCTGGGTTGTAGGGGAGAGACGGGGAGGAGAAGAAAGGAGACCGCGTGGTGATCGCCTCGGGGGGAAAAGTGGCAGGAGGCTGAGTGGGAGAAGGTCGAGAGTTGGGGAGGAAGGTAGATGCGGTCAAGGCGGGCTAGGTGGTGATGGCCCCTGTGAAAGGTGAAGCTCCTGCCTGTAGGATGGTGTTGGCGGTAGATGTCAGAGTGGGATGGGAGGAGGGATGAGAGGAGGGTGGTGGTAGCATTGTCCGAAAGGGTAGTGGTGTGGCAGGAGGGTAACCTATCAAGGTTGGGGAGAGGGGTGAAGTTGAAGTCTCCAACAAGGCAGAGGGGTAGGGATGTGGGAATGAGAAGGGGGGCAAGGGTTTGGGTGAGGAAGGTGGCGCGGTCTACAGCTCCTGTGCTTGGCCAGTAGGAGTTGAGAAGCAAAAAGGAATGACCGGCCCAAGAGATAGAGAGAGATTGAAGGCGACCGCAGGGGAGGGCTGAGTGGTTAGAGAGGGTAATGGGGAGGTCACTGCGGACAAGGATGGCTACCCCTGCATGGGAATGGGAGGAGTGGTTGTTGGCCCAGAAGGTGTGAAAAGGGGGGGAATGTAGGGCTGAAGTGGCTTGGTTCAACCATAGGCCAGCTTGTTGTTGTGAGATGGAGCCATGGGCGGTAGGACGTCCTATCCAGGTCTCTTGTAGGCAGATGATGTCTAGGCCTTCGTCAACCCAGGTTTTAACGAGGGTGAAAACGGCTGAGATGGACGTGAGGCCGGAAACATTGTGTGTGGCTAGGCGGAGGCCTGGAGGACGAGGACGTGGCAGTGTGGGGGCACGACCGGAGCCAAAAGGGAGGTGAGCCCAGGGAGGAGCCTGATGGA
>JASKMD010000020.1:969182-1106682 GCA_030144725.1 Haematococcus lacustris | reverse complement strand
TGCTGCTGAGCCACCTGCTGTTGCTGCTGGTGGTGGTGCTGCTGCTAATGCTGCTGCCTTCTTTTTCCTTTACACAGGCCCTAACCATGCTGGGTCAGGTGGAGCAGCTCGCAGCAGGTGCAGCCCAAGCTGCTGCCCGCACCGGCCCGCGGCCCCAACTGTCCGGTCCACCTGCTCCTGCTGCCGCACCCGCGCTCTCTCCAGCACGCTCCCACCTGCCTCGGCCGTCGCTTTCTCAAGCTCGCTCCAGCTCCGCAAGGGACCACCCCGCCAGCCGCGCTCTGCACGTACCCGACACCGGTACCACATTGAGTGGCGACGGGCTGTCCGGCAGCGACGCCCTCAGCGCCCCGCGGTCCGATGATGCTTGTTTGAACGCAAGCGCTTCCCGGTCGCTACTGCGATCGCTGTCCCGGTCATGCAACGTCCGATCGGCGCCGAGGCCAGGGGCTCAGACAGCTTCTGATACTGTTGGGGACCGGATGGCTGGCCTGGCCGGTGATGGCGTGCTGGGAGGAGGGCATCGCGCGGTCAGCGCCTTCGCGACGATTGCACACAGCGTGTTGGACACGGTTGTAGAGGGGTCGTCATCGGCCGGCCGGGACGCGGCTGTTCCGAACGCACAACCGGACGGAGGGTCGTCAGCGCCAATCGTCGACCGGAACGAACGACTTAGAGAGGTGGACGCTGCCCGGTGAGCCACTTCGAGGTTGACCGTGTGTGGGTTTATAAAGTTTGGGTAGGCGGGTGTGGTAGGTAAGGCAGCTGTTGGTTGTCTGATTAGAAGCTGGGAGGAAGGTGGTTGCATGCCCAGGGCGCAGCTGCACTAATCGCAATGGTGGCTTGCACTGTCCAGATGTTGTATGACGCAATTCATGATGAGGTCAGCAGTCGTGGTGTTGTCAGTTGCCTGCCCAACCCCTCCCCACCCACACCCAACCAACGGCGTCCTGCTCATGCCACTTGGCTGGTGTGCAGGCAACTGGCCGGGCTGCTAGGCCGAGCAGCCAACCGGCCCATACCCACCTCCTTCAGCGACAACTACAACATAGCCTAAGCTGTCATCAGCTGCGTCAGCGGCACCGATGCCCCATACCACAAACTGGCCCATTGCTGGCACTTTTGTCAAGGTCAACTAATCATTTGACTACTATTGTTTGTCTACAAAGCTGAAACCGAAGCTACAGCTCACACCCATACCCAGCCCAGCCCAGCCTAGCCGCCCCACTCCCCCCTGACCCAGCCAACTAGCTGGCTCGAGCTGGAGGTTGGCGCTGCCAGCTAGTGGAGCTATGTGGAGCTAGGACACCGAGCTGGCTTGTGCTGGGTGGAGCCTGGCACAAGGTTGGTTTTATGAACACCAAGTGGTGGGGGCGACGCGGCAGGTGGTGGAGGTGAAGCAGCAGGTGGTGGAGGCGAGCAGCTGGACGAGCAGCTTGACGAGGTATGGAGGCATTTCCTCAAATCGCCAGTGTGTGCTGGGGTTGTCTAGGTCAGCTTGTCGAGGCTATGTATTGATAGTGTTGGTTATGCGGTTGCAAGCCTGGTATGGCTATTTGGCTGTATTCAATTTGATGTTTGTGCACAGCGGCATGGCTTAGGCATGCCATTATGTTGTCCCCTGTTGCTCTCCGATTGCTGTGTTGATGGGTCGTGGTTGTAACACACGTGCACAACTAGCGATTTTGAGGGGGTGTTTTTGTACACGGTTCGCCTCGGAATGAGACTATTGTCCCATGCCCACCAACATCGTGAAAAACTTCGTAGTAATCAGCGAAACTCGTGAGTTGTATAACTAATATTTAGTCCCCCCTTTTAAAGCTACTCCTTATAGTGCAGTACTGCACCATACCTAATGCCGCACCATTCCATCCAAACCTCATTGTGAAAAACTGCACCATACACAGTCTAGTAGTTTTGTGATGTAATAAAGTAGTTATGTTGGTAATTCATTGGTATTTTAATGGTTTGGAGATTGTCGTTCTTTTAAATGTTATTTACTTTATTGGTGTAGTACTACACCAGTCACTAGTGCACTACTGCATTACACCCCATTGTGCAGTAGTGCACCACACCGAGTGGTACAATACAAGCCTGGTATGGCTATTTTGGCTAATTCGATGGTTGTGCAAGTCAGGCTGCAAATCAGGACATCCAGCACTCTCCGAACAAGCGGGACTAGCTAAGTTTCCCCCGCAAATCTACAGCTCTCTACGGCAGGGATATTACAACATCATCATGTATTCGGTCAACAAGCCGGAGACGCTCCTGGAATCCTCGATGCCCTCGCTGCTTTCAACCAGGCGGGCAGGCACGCGCAGCACGGGCGGGCGGACGGAGGCGGTTACCCCCAACTGCTCCAACCGCCGAGGATCCGAGCAATGAGCAAAACTAAAACTTGGGAACAGGCTCATGAGTAAGGAGCGACCGGCCAACCTAGAATTCTATTTCTAGGTTTCTAGGCTCACGAAAAATTTCTAGGTTTCCGGCCGGCCAACCTAGAATTCTATTTCTAGGTTTCTAGGCTCAGGAAAAATTTCTAGGTTTCCGAGCCACCTAGAATTCTATGGGCGTGCCCTACTCATGAGCTATCGGGAGCTGGTATGAGCTGATGGGCCGGGGGGGCCTGGGCAACAACCCATGGCTGATCAGCTCCGACTGCTGCCATTGCACCATATCCAGCTGCCAGGTTGCCATGGCTCCCTCCATCTCTCTGGTGGTGTGCATCGCATGGCGCAACAGTCAGCTCCGGGTTTGTTGGATCCTCCAGCCAATCATCATCCATCTCCTCCCCCTCCTCCAACCACAGCAGGCCCCGTTGCAATGCCACCTCAACCTGCATGGCTTCAGTCACCACCATCCCACCCTCCTCTTGCAGCCAGCTCACGTCCATGTTGCTCACCATGCGGCGCACATAGGTGCATTGGCGCTTGGACCAGGCTGGCAAGTGCCCACCCCCCAGCCCCCTAAATCCAAACTGCGTTGGTGCTCCTCGGTGCCCACCAGGACCTTTGCCCCGGCCAGGGTCGCTGACTTCTTGAGCCTGCCAGCGAAAAGGAGCGTGAGCATGAGTGCTGAATGCTGTCTCTTGTCAGGTGCAAGTCAGGCTGCAAATCAGGACATCCAGCACTCTCCGAACAAGCGGGACTAGCTAAGTTTCCCGGGAGCTGGTATGAGCTGACCGGACACTGCCCCCCAGCACCCTAGCCAACCCAGAGCTGCTGATGCTCCGCCGGTTCGGCAGCTGCCTAAATTGTATATAACTTGGCTGTGCAGCAAAGTGAACAGTTTTATGCACACGTTGTTGCATATGGCTGCGTATGCATATGGCTGTGTATGCCACGCCTCCGAACATGATTAGCTGGCTCCGCGCCCGCGGTTCCGTCATACGCAGTTGGCAGCATCAAGCGTAAAAGGACACAGCCATTGCGCAGAGCTCAAACGCGCAGGGAAATAAATGAGAATTAGAATGTTGACGCTTAGGTCTCTGTAGGCCTAGTATAACAGGACCTGCAGAGCATAAGAGGCATCCCGACATCATGTTGCGGCACGCAGGCGTGTTTGCGCTGCGAGCGATGGTACAAGGCTTCTACGACCAGTTTGTAGATTCGCCAGCCGGCTTTCGCCAACAACGAACTTCGTGAACTTGATGTGCAGAAGCAGCAGCAGGCCGGTGGCAAGGCTTTGTCAGCGGCCGCGGCAGGCTCCAGGGCTCCCACTGCTGCTACCGGGGAAGCCACTACAGAGGTAAGCCAATCGCGCTTAGACCCCAGACGGTGAGTGTCGGAAATATGTTGTTCGTCGTGCATCTGCAGGCCATCGCAGGCGGTGCGCAGGTGGGTGGAGCAATGCCCATAGCGGCCATGTCATGACCCAGCGATAGTAGCAGGCACCCCCTTTGCAGGCTACATTCCCGCAGTACTCCTCTTCTGCGGCCGCAGCGCTGGCCAGTAAGCAGGCTGATCTCGTTGGTGCGTTGTGATTGATCTTTCATACGATGATGCCAACATGTCCTTGAGCACATGACACATCAATTCCTATGCCAATGGCAATGATCACTGTCCTTGGTGTTGAACTCAGTCCACGCATGCCATTCTGGGTTGCTACCCAGCAGTCGCCTCGATGACTTCTTTGTCGAACCCCCCTGTAGGCAACGCTTCCCTCAAGCTCGTCCCTGGTGGAAAGGGATTCACAACCTTTGCCAGCAGCTCATCTTCCGCCCCCGCTGCCGTTGCGGCTGCTGCCCAGGCTGCTGAGGAGCAGCCCAGCTTCCTGCGCCGCATCCTGCAGGTGCAGCAGGAGCCGGTCCAGTAGCAAGTCTGCTAGTACTCATCCTGTCAAGCACCAATGTTTACCCAGCCTCCCGAGTAGCCTAGCATGAGGGACATTCCCTGCTTTCTCTCACCTCACAGGGAGTGACCGTCCTGGTGGGAGCTATGGCCCTGGCTGCCACCACAGCTGCGGCAGATGCCCCTGAGGCGTGGCAGTGGCTGTTCCAGGACATGGCAACCTCCACTGGCCAGGCCGCGGTAGACCTGCATCACGACATCATGTTCTTCCTCATCACCATCATCGTGCTGGTCTTCTACCTGCTGGCCCAGGTAGGCAGGCCACACAGCAGTATTGGTGTTAGCGGTCAAGATTGGTTCGCTTTGAAATGCCATGTTTCAGAGCTCACTTTACGATACACGATGGCCGCATTGCAGACTGTGCTAGTGCGCCATGGAATGCAGCCGTTCACCTGAGCTATTGCCTTGTTTTCTTTTAGATTCATTGACTGTTTGCGCTGTGGGGCAAGGAAGTGTGAGCTGGGTGCTTCAAGGATGTGAATCTGAGCCATGCCATTTCGAGCTCTGCATCAGGCATGTGGGCAAACAAAGTACTGCCACACATCCCAGACAGGCATGGCCCAGGCAACCTCATGAGCCTGAGGCCTAGCTTGAGGCTGGCCTAACCCCCTAACCCTGGTTCAGCCCAAGGCCTGGTGAAGCATGGGAGGGGCCAATACCAGTGAGCTGTGGTCCTAGTCTGTATGGCTTAGATAGGACCTAGCTTGTCCCAGGTGGGCCAAGGTGGGCAAGGGCAAGACAAGCAAGCGGCTGTGAGGGGCAAGACAAGCAAGCGGGCAAGACAAGCAAGGGGCAAGACAAAAAAGCGGCTGTGAGGGGCAGCTGTGTGCCAGTACAACTCAACCCTGGCAGCCATGGCAGCATAGGGGTCTGCCTTGGCCATTTGACTCAACTTGCCTTGGACAGCAGTGTGGCTGTGTGACCGGCTGCATGACTGGCATGGGGGTCCAGCCCTGCAACCGCACTAGAGAGAGCAGCCTAGGTGCTGGGTTGTAGCTGCAGGGGCCTGATCTAAAGTGGTTGATAGCACTGCGGCCAGCCGTAAGGTGTGACGTGAATGTATCAGGTGTGATGGGGTGGTGTGCAGATCTCCACCAAGTTCCATTACTCCCGGCAGCTGAAGCCTGAGAAGCTGACCCACCACACCACCCTGGAGGTGATCTGGACCATCATCCCCACCTTCATCGTGCTGTCCATCGCAGTGCCCTCCCTCACCCTCATCTACTCCCTGGACCAGCACAACGACCGCCCAGGCGCGTTGCCAGCAAGGCACCTGCTGCCGCCTGGTGCCCTACACACTGCACCTGCTGCCCCACACCACCACCTGCTGCCTCTCCTCTCCTCCCTAGGTGCCAAGCGTGACCTGCTGGCATGATGTTGCTCCTCAGCTGCATGGCTTCTCAGTGCAGGCTGCAGGTCAAGGCACCCCACTGCCTACCCACTCTAGCAGCAGGTGCAGTGCAGGCTGCAGGTCAGGGCAGACCAGGGCTCCCCAGCACTGGGCATGGCTCAGCAGCCAGCAGGGGAGGGACGATGATGGCATCCAAGGGACAAGTCGGGACTGTATGACACTATGTAGAAGGCAGGGTGATCAGGTAGGGTGCTGGTCAGGTACTGGTAAGTAAGGTGTAAGTAAGGTAGGATGCTAGTCAGGTACTGGTAAGTAAGGTGTTCGTTAGGTAGGGTGTTAGTTAGGTAAGATAGTAGTAGTGTGGTTTTAGTTGGATAAGATGCTAGTCAGGTGAGGTACTAAAAGTTAAGGGATGGTGTGATGGTGGTACTGGGCAGGGATGAGTGCAGCTAAGGGGGCTGAGTGCTAAGGGGTCTGAGTGGGAAGCAGCACTAATGCTGGGCTGTGGAGCGGAGGCGGCAGCATCCCACCATGCTCCTAGCTTTGCTGTATGCCAGGACGCATGGGCAATGCATGGGACATTGTCACGCGATGCATGGCTGGTGCTGCTCACTGGACCATGCATGGGGCACTGCACTGTCCACAGGTCTGACTGTGAAGGTGATCGGGCGCCAATGGTACTGGAGCTATGAGATGCACGACCACCTGCAGCAGGCAAGTGGCTGACCTGCTCTTCCACCTGCCTAGCCTCCTCCATGACGTGCCTAGCCTCCTCCATGACGTGCCTAGCCTCCTCCATGACGTGCCTAGCCTCCTCCATGACGTGCCTAGCCTCCTCCATGACGTGCCTAGCCTCCTCCATGACGTGCCTAGCCTCCTCCATGACGTGCCTAGCCTCCTCCATGACGTGCCTAGCCTCCTCCATGACGTGCCTAGCCTCCTCCATGACGTGCCTAGCCTCCTCCATGACGTGCCTAGCCTCCTCCATGACGTGCCTAGCCAATCACCCAGCACAGATGCGGAGGTCTGCTGTTAGGAACAACTGTGGCTTGTTCGGTTACATGCATCCAGCACTGATGTTGGGGTGGGCTGGCCAGCAAGCGACCAGCAGGGGTGTGGGGGAGGCTAGTCTAGTGGCCGGTGCCAGCCAGGCACATTACAAGGCTCGAGCAAATACAGTGAGGTGGCAGTGTCACGTGTGGTTTACATGGAGAAGTGTGGAGCTCCAGGCAGTGACTGGTGGTCTTCCACCCCATGCTGCAGTGTTTGTCCTTCAGCTTGCAGTATGGTGTGGAATATGGTGCTGTCTGCAGAAGCTGCTGGACCCGGACCGTCTGGTGGCCATTGCGGAGAAAAGTGTGTTGAAGGCTTGATCCCTGTTCCAGAAGATGGCCGCGGCTAGGATGATCGAGATGTTGCATTCTAAAGTGGCTTGTTTCGCGGTCTGTTCAGCGTGTAACAGTAATGCACCATGTATACAGACAGGGCCACACTACCCAGGGCCCTCAAGGCGACCTGCCACCTTCCCTTTCCAGCCTCCGCCCTCCTCGCTCCCCCCTCCCCAACTCCCTCCTCGCTCCCCCCTCCCCAACTCCCTCCTCCCCCACTCCTCGCCACCTTCCCTCTCACCCCACATCCTCGACCGCCTTCCCTCCTCCAAGCCAGAACGCTTTTTTACACCACATGAACGATGGCCTAGCCATGCACGGCGCTGGCCATGCCCAGTCCAGCCTGCTGTCGTGTGAAGTGGAGGCTGTCACGCCCCTGACCCTGAGCCTGGCCCGCCTGGGATTGGCTGCCCCCAGCCCCACTGCCTGCCAGGCGCAGCTCGACAGCCAAGCAACCTGCGGTCAGGGTCGGGGTTCAGGTCAGGGTTAGGATCCCCTTAACCCTGGCCACATTTTACCCCCAGCCTGCATCAAGGGGGCTGGGCTGGCTGGCAAGGGGGGTCAGCAGGCAGGGGTAAGACAGCAGGCAAGGGGTAGGAGGGCCAGCGTGTTCAAGGCTCAGCACCCAGCCAGGGTGTGAACGGCATCATACACCTCCTCCCTCATGATTTTCTTCAGTTCACCACTCCTTCTACACTCATCCTCCCCCTCACCCGCTCAACCCCTCCCTCACAGCTCTCATGTCCCTGCACCTTGCCACCAGCAGCCCTTCACCCACCAGCCCCCTTCACCCACCAAGGCCCACTGTGACCCAACCCTCCCCTGACTCCCTCTTCCCCCTCCACAAGGCCCCATACTGCGTCTCACCGCTGCCAGCAAACGCGCCTCAAACCCGGCATCCTCCACTAGATCCTTTTACATGGCAACTGACCAGGCAGGCGGGCGAACAGGCAGCCGGGCAGCCGGGCGGGTAGTCAGGCGTGCAGTCAGGCAGGCAGCCGGGCGGTCATGCAGGCATCAGAGCCTCCTACGTCAAGACAAAGTGAGGCGTGCCAAGCTTAAGATGTTGTTGCCCTTGTGGCCTGCATCAGCCCAGCTTCCAGGCAGCTTCCCCCCACCAGAGCAGCGCAGCCCATCATACTCCACGGCCGCCACCTCTTCCAGCAGGTTGACGGAGCAGGTGGTCACCCCAGGCAGCCTGGCAGCAGCAGGGGCGCAGGCAGCAGGCGGGACAGGGGCCTACCAGCTACTGGGCAGCTGTTAGGTCGTGGGGTTAGCAACTGGAGCCTCAGTTGCAGAAGCCTCAGTTGCAGTTGCAGGGGTGAGCAACTGAAGCCTCAGCCTTAGAAGCCAGTTAGCAACTAAAGCCTCAGTTGCAGCCTCAGCCTCAGGCGGGGCGGGGCGGGGCGGGGCGGGGCGGGGCGGGGCGGGGCGGGGCGGGGCGGGGCGGGGCGGGGCGGGGCGGGGCGGGGCGGGGCGGGGCGGGGCGGGGCGGGGCGGGGCGGGGCGGGGCGGGGCGGGGCGGGGCGGGGCGGGGCGGGGCGGGGCGGGGCGGGGCGGGGCGGGGCGGGGCGGGGCGGGGCGGGGCGGGGCGGGGCGGGGCGGGGCGGGGCACCTTTGCACGCATGGGGATGGCATGTAGGGGAGGAGCCGAGTCCAAACTTGGTCATGGTGTGAAGTTACGTGACTGACTGCATGGCCCTGGCCCTGAGATCGGCTAAGGGGGTAGCAGATCAAAGTGAACTTTTGGCTTATCTGAGCAATAGATCCAAATGGTCGAGCTGTGGCATTGCCCTCTAGGTATGGGGGGAAGGTGGGCTCATTGCCACATCGCCACAGTCGTGTTTTGATCTGACTGCTGCTATCGACTCAGGACACCACATAAACAAATCACCACCCCTAGTGAGGATCAAGGTGCTGACCCGGGTACACCACAAGTAAATGCAAACAATGTTGGAGAGGGCGCGGTAGTAGCGTAACGTGAAGGAAGTGTTTGGGTTGGTCTGCCAAGTTTGCTACAGACTCCCTGGGGGGCCCACAGCTCACTAGCCAGCAGCGAAGCTTTTGTGTGTGGAGATGTGCTTAGTTTGCTGGGGAAGTGGTCGTGATTTGCGGTGGTTCGTTTCGTTGACTCCCTTCGCATGGTATGAAACCTCGCAAGTGCCGTCGACCGCCGCCATGCACTAGCTTTTTGTTTGTGTGCTGGACCTGCGCAGCGTTGCTGCCTGCACTGCACCCCGCATCATGAACCGCGGTTATCCTGGAGGTGGGCCGCCCGATGGCATGCCCGGGCCACGGGGACAGCAGGAGCCCGCTAGCAAAACTGGGATGCCGCCGGAGTGCCCTCGATGCAACCTCGTGAAGGGACAGGTATGTGCCTGCATGCCGCAGCTATATACCCGCATTGCCATCTTGTGAGGTGCCTGTCACTGCCATTCTCCGTTGCAGTTCAATCGTACCATTCAGAACTATCAGAAGGCCTACAAGAAGAAAGTTGAGGGCTTGAAAACGGAGCTGAAATCCACCCGCAACACCAACTCTGCCCTGCGCGCTCAAGTGAAGGAGCTGAAGAGCATGACACGGCTGCATGCCCCCAGCCTGGTGGCCGGCCTGTTGCTAGGCGCTGCAGCAGCATGCGCAGCCCGGATGCAGCGGTTGTGGCCACGCAAGCCAGCCACCCCGAGCGCAGCTGACGGTGCTGCAGCAAAGGAGGTTGTGATCCCAGCTGTGGCCGCTGAGCCCGTGCAGGCTGTTGCTGGCACAGCCACGAGTACGCCAGAGTCCAATGCAGCAGGAGCAGGAGGTGCAGGAGCAGACACAGCAGCAGTGGCTACAGAAACCAGCTCTGCGGTGACGGCAGCCCCCGCAGAGCAGCCTGGTGAGGGTGCTGGGCAGACGTCGCCTTCAGCTCCTACCCAATAGCCGTGAAGCAGCAGGAGGGGCAGGGCTGGTTGAAGAACACTCAAAGGAGCAAGCTGGGCATCAGGATGGGGGGTAGGGTGGAGAGGGGCAGGCGAGAGAGGTGACAAGGTAGCAACCTGGAAATGAGGCGATGTAAGACAAGCAGGGTGGGCATGGTCTGTTTCCTTGCTGGGATGTAAACCTAGTGACATGGCTAAATGCCTGATGTCGCGCACTTTTTGCTCGGGTCAGTTTCTTGTGACGATGGTGGCCTACGGTGGTGCATAAGCAGTGTTGGCTGGCGCATGCCGATACCTTCAAAATGCACCGACATAGAATAAAGAAAGTCTGGAACTCTTGCGACCCGTTGGCGTAGTAGTCATCATGGCTTCTCCACGAATCCAAGCTGTCACATACACATGGACGCTGTGGTCAGCATAAAGCCACGAACCTGCAGGTCCCGAAGACTGCACCAGCTGTGTTCTTCCTAGGTCTTGGTGCAGATTTGAGGTCAGACTGCTTGGTTTTTGGTGGGCCTAAGGTGGGATTGTGTAGTCACACATGAACCAAGTCAAACTGGTCAAAGCCTAGCACCAGGCTACCAGCGAACGACTTCGCTATGACCGCCTGCACTATGTCGAGCATCATCCCTGCACCTTGCGCCCTGCGCATTCCCAGAAGCACGGCTCGGCGGTGCACGGCATGCTGGGCTTCAGGAGCTGGCAGCAACAGCGTGTTTAGACTAGCTGCGACGCAGACAAGTCAAAGTCGCAGCCAGGTCAGCTTGTTGCAGCCCAGTCAAACTTCTTGTTTGCCAGCTGGTCCACCTGTGTCAATCGTCGTGGCGGGCGGTCTGGCTTGTCTGGCTGCTGTAGTTATTGCGATGAAAAAGTTGCAGAGACGAGGGTACGTTGACCAAGGGCGCAGGGGATCAGCATGTGTCAGAATTCTTGACCTGTAGATTAGAACTGTATGTTCACATCAGATTGCCAACTATGGGGGCTGTGGGCGTTGCCATACTGTCCACAACATGCATGCACCTAAAACTGATAAACTGAGGGACACCTGTCTATGGGACTTCCTACACCTGACTGATGTGTCCAACCCATGGGGTTGAGCAATGGCATGGCAAGTGGACTGCCCTCTCCCATCCATACAGCCCACAGCAGAGGCTGCATGTGGAGAAGAAGATGGTGGCTGCAACTGTTAAACTACATCAGCCGTCCCTCGTCCTGGCTGCTAATGCTTTTGCCCCTGGGCGTACCGGACCTTGACATCAGAGTACTCCGTGAATTCTGCAGGCACATGCATGCAAGACGTCTTATCCAGTTGTATGGGCTGATAATGGGTTTACACCATCTAGACCGTCGGAGGTTCGCCCCTTTCTGCTGCCCTCTGTCAGGCTACGGTTGCAGTCTGTTCCCTGAGTCTAGCAAGCGCTGTCCTTTGCACAGCAGGGTTGCACTGCAGCAAGCAGCTGCGCGCTCATGGACGTGCATGCCCACCTGTCTTGATGCGATAGGACTGCTTGTCCAGGGGCTGTAATTGCTCTGGCTTGTAGGTGAAGTGGCTGGTGTACGAACTGACAGGCAGCATGGCATTGCTCTCCATGCACCTGCACAAACGCAAAGAACTCAACCCTGGTCAGCAAGCTAAAGGGTTAGGAGGTGAAGACAGATGAGAGCTTGCAAAACCCAGGTGGTGATGTTGACGCTGGGCTACTATGCTCCTAGGCATCAACCATGACGCTGCCATGCCGCCTTCTTCCTTGAAGGCTTTTGTCATCACTTCAGCTGTCAGCCATCCCTGTGCTTGAACCCAGCAGCAGCAGGAAGGTACACTGTCATGCAAGCGCATGGGCTGTCAGAGCTCCTGAACCCCCACCCTGGGTTAAGACGCCGCCAGATGTGCATGCTACGCTGCTTGTCGTCAAGGTTTGCAAAGAACCGCTGCTTCTCCGTGGCCAGGCCTTGCTTGGGGGTGGGAGGGGGCGGCAGGTCGAAGAAGGTCTCCTGGGATGCGGCGCCCAGCACCTCCCCCTCAGGACTGATCTGCACCCCAGCAGGACAGCCAGCAGCGCCGGTGTCATCAACGTGTCGTCAATGACTGATTTAACCCTCATCATTATGTGGCCGCATCATCATCATCATCACCACGTGTCAAGACAGCTCCTGTGTCATCATCATCACAAATATCAAGACATGGCAGCACCTACGGGATCATCACCACCATCGATTTCTTGGCAGCACCTTCTCGGTCAGCTCCTGCCTACCTGCCTATGTGCTCATGGTGTTGTGGTGCACACCGCATGAGCCGCCAACTATCGCCGCCAACTGTCATCTGCTGCCACCCCAACCTGAGGACTGCGGGCGGCAGGCTGTGCAAGACACCGGCCTCAGCCAGGATCAGGATCAGCAGGCTGTGGCGCTGCTCCTTCTCAGACAGCAGGCCGATGAGCTGGCTGGCACACCGCATGAGCCGCCAACTGTCGGGCTGCTTGGGCTGTCGGACTGTGTCACTCACCCACACGTATCCTCTAGTGTCCACAGCCTCCTTCCCCTTGGAATTTTGTTTGTAGAATGCGGGGTTTGCAGGTGCTGCCCCTGACGTCACCTCGTTCTCAAACTTGATGGACTGCACATCGCATTGGGCATTGCATGACGGGTGCTTCACAACAGGCCTAAGAAACGCCGTGAAGCAATGATGTACTTGCTGCTGCTGCTGCTGGGGCATGGTGCAGTGTTGAGCAGGTTGGGCCATGCCAAGCTGGTGCCATAGCGCTGCATTGCTAGGGGCCTCACTAGGGGCCGGTGTCCCATCCTGCACCCTGGCCAGCCCGCTAGCCTCCTCCCAGCAGCCATACCAGGCTGGCGGTGTAACCAACATGCTTGCAGACATGGTGATGCCTCACTAGGGGTGAGGTCAGGGCAAACTGAGGGTCAGGCAAGGTGATGGCATGGGCTGCGTACACACTGCACGATGATGGGTTACACCACTCAGGCCTGCCACACACTTCAGGGGTAGGTGCACATGCGCTGAAAGCAAAGGCCGACATGAGCTGCGTGCACAGCCGGCAATGACCCAAGGCTCGCAGTGCCCAACAGACCCCAGCTTGCTCCCACCGCACCTCTCACACCAAGATTTCACACATGACAAATCACATGGCCCTGCGCAAGAGCTTGTGCACCCACCCTCTTGGCTGTCTCTAGTGCATGCTGCTTAAACGTTTCTTGCAAGTTGACGCCACGGGAGAGGATCTTGCCAACGCGGTCCTCAAAGCGTGAGCCTCCAGGGTTGTGCACCCAGTCCGCCTGCAGACAGCACCCAATGAACCTAAGCATACACTCGCAGTATTGAGCAAGCCAATACACAGTTGACACAAGACATCCCACAGTGTGGTGGCTGTGTTGGCCTCCTTCTCAACACAGCTTGTGCAATGTGAGGATGTGTGCCCAAGCATCCATTTCCCAATTACTCATGTGTTGCAGCGACACAGATGGCCTAGTAGGTAGAGCCAGGTAGAGCCTAGGATTTGCACCATGCAGACAATTGTATCTGGGTCCTTGCCACAACACAGCCTGTGCAATACAAAAACCTGTTCAGCATGCCTGCAGTCTTGTGCAAGTTAGAAATGGGCACGAAGTTGACACACAATAATTGCATCGGGCTTGCCGTTTGCATTGAAGCGTGCGATGCAACAGTTGGCATGTCAACGACACTGCGAATTCCAGAAAGGAGTTTAGAAAGCACTAGCCGCGGGCGGGCGGGCGACATGTATGCACAAAAACAAGCATCCATCCGGCTCACCTCGTAGCCTTTGGCTACACCGCCAGCCATTGGGACCAGACCTTGTCGCCAGACCTTACAGTTTGCACTCGCTTCGCCGCGTGTCTGGCTTCTGCGCTTGAATACTGTGCAATTGTTACTTAGCCTGTCAATGTCTGCGATGTTGCTGGGCAAATGTAAAGCGCAGAACATAGTCACACTGAATGACATACGAAGACGCTGACAAGGCGTTAAAGCGCAGACGACAAAGAAGATGTTCCTCTCCTGGTACTCTGTCGTACGAACCTAGCCGATGAGCTATCTATGCATTCAGCATGTGAAGAGCAAGGTGTCTCAATGCTCATTCTTGGTCACCGCTCAATCCTTGCTCGTTGATGATGATAGGTGGCTTACACCGCTTATCCGTCAGCGGTTAGGCTGCTTGGCTGCTCTCCCCCTCTAGGGGTTCTGGACTTTCTGTAACGCTCTTCAAAGCAAGGTGCGGCCTAGCAGCCTAACGGCTGACGGCTTAAGCGGTGTAAGCCACATCATCATCAAAGGTGCACAAACAAAGGTGCACATGGGCTCAACATGAAGTCATGCAAGTTCTCATTATTGTTCTGGAAAGTCATGGCAAACTCCGCCTGCTGCCTGATGGAACTCGTTGAGAAGCACTCTTATCCAGGTTTGCACATCAAGGTAATTACGTCCGTACGGCCTAGCACACGTTAACATGCTACTCAATCTCAACCTCTCTTGCTGCTGGGGATTTAGTTCGGAAGCATGTCCAAGGGGTCAGGGCCAGGGTCACTGTCAGGGTAAGGGTCATAGTCGGGGTTACGGCCGGGTCAGGGTCAGGGCCAGGACCTTTCAAGACGCCCATCACTCGAGTCGATCCTCCCCAGCCGACAATGTCAGTCTCCTGGGCGTTCAGGCAGCAAGGAGGGAGGGAGCAGTCCCTGGAAGTTCCCGACAGGAGTCTCTGACCCCCAGTTGCAGCAGCTGAGTTCACTGGGCACCCAGGTCCCTGGTGGAGGCCTCTGACAGCAGACAGCGAGGAACAGGTAGCCAGCTAGAAGCTGGTCGAACCTCGTGAGGATTTCTTACCGCGTGGCACATTGGCTGGGGGGTCACCTGGTGTGGAACCGCCTGGGCAGTTGCTGAGGCGGGGGAGAGTAGGCACTCCATCCTTCCCCCCACCCCAACTGGGCACCTGATTCGTCTGCTTCTGAAGCTGCCTGCTGCTTTGCGCTGCCTGCCGCCTGGGTGCTTTCCACCTGCCCTTCCTCTCCACCCTCCCTGCTACCCCCTGCCTCATGTGCCTGCTTTCCCATCTCGGGCACGCCCTGATTTCCCCCCACCCCCACCTCCACCCCCAGCCCTGCATTAGTGACGACGACATCAGGCTCCACTGCTGCCTCCACTGCTGCTGCTGCCTCCACTGCTGCCCCAACTGCTGCTGTTGCCTCCACTGCTGCTGCTGCCTTCACTGCTACTGCTGACGCTACCTGCGGTGCCACCCCTGCCTTTCCCGCCTCTGCCGCCAGCTGAGCTTCTCGCGCCTCCAGCCAAGCCAGCACTGGGCTATGCAAGGCTGCAGTCGCAGTGAAGCTCAGCTTGCGCTTGATGGCCGGGCCGCCTTGCTCCCCTGCGACATGGTGTGTCATGGATCATTCTTTTGTTGGGTGTTAAAAAATCGAAGCTATAGTTGCCCCACCTGGAACAATGCTCCCCTGCCACATGTTGCGACGGATCATGTTGCTGGGTGTAAGATAATGAAAGCTATGGTGAGCAGTGAACCCATGCAAACCCATACCAACCCATGCAAAAGCATAGTGAGCAGTAACCCCAAGCCGTGCAGCAAACTCCTTAGTGATGGAGGGCTGATTTTGAGTGGGCCAGCGATTCTTGAGCTAGACCTGGTAAACCGGGCGTGAAGTTGGAACTCATGCATGCCCCTGATGAGCTGCACACCAGTCATCAGTTAGAGTCACCACTCCGTGAAACCCCGAACCCCTAAAAGCTGTGAAAACCCAAGTGGCTTGAAAAGGTCACAAAACGTCTCAGAGCACATCGCACAATTGCACGAAAGAAGAGGAAGGGCACCGCCAAGCAAAACCAGGGCATTGAAATGTGCGTCGTCCACTCCAATTATGTCGTGAGGTGTATGTCAGTGCATGTTTGTCCTGCCAACTCTACATACTATAGCCCTGCCACAGGGGTCAGGCAACAGTGTAGGTGGAAGGCGCCCCATGGCATGTGCATGTGAAAACAACTTTACACAGCTCCATCACACCATCCTCAGTGGTCCCTAGTGGTCCAACTCAAATGTAGGCCCTGGTGAGGGACGAGGGGGCTGCCTTGCTCACCTCCCTTGCCTTGCTGCTCCTGCTGCTCCTGCTTTTGCCGCTTTGCCTTCCTGGTTGATTTGTTTATTGTTAGCTCCGCCAGGGACAGCCAGGCGGCGCCCTTCACCTTCATGGCTTCAGGATGGATCTTGCCCTCTGCACCCAGCTCACAGGTCATACACTGTATGCACCCTGCTGTGTGACCAGGGCTGTGTGACCAGGGCTGTGTGACCAGGGCTGTGTGACCAGGGCTGCATGAGGGTAGCTCTGGATTGTTAGGCTTGGCCTCTCGTCATCATCAGCTGGGTGCCCCGGCCCTCCCCCTGTCCAGCCAACCGCGGTGTGTACCGGGCAGTACCCAGCACCCGGCTACTCCCCAGCCTCACCTTCAGAACCACCTTGCTTGTTACAAGGAAAAGCAATAGATAAACCAAAGAATAAATACAAATAACCAGCGCGGCCTGCAAGGCGTCTTTCCCACCCCACAGCTCTGGCCACAGCTCTCCCCGCCACGCCCTGCCCTACTCCACCCTGCCCTCCACCCTGCCCCTTCCTCAGCAGCACTCATCGTCCTCTCAGCCCCCCCCCTACCTGCACGGGCCGCAGCAATGCGATCAGGCAGGTCCTCACAGCCCGGGAGGTGGGCCAAGAACAGGAGGTACCGCCCCTCCTCCAACCTGTGAGGCGGTGGCAACAGTAGCAGGTTCAGGGGTGTAGGAGCACAGTGGGAAAGGGGTATAAGGGCACTGAGGGTATAGGGGTATAGGGGCACTGAAGGGTGTGAGGGGCACTACTAGCATTGGGAAGGGCTGGGGGCTCCAGGGGCGGAAGCAACAAAGTGAGCAGCGGACTGAGTGACCCCTTCCATTCTCTCCACCCCTCCCCCTCTCCAGCCCACCCCCCTCCCCCTCCCCCTTCTCCCTTCCCCCTCTCCCCTCCCCCTTCCCCTCCCCCACCCACCAGTGCACCTCCTGGTAGCTTATCCTTCGACGCACATCTTCAGCTGGCAACATCCAGTGCGTCTCCTCCTCCACTTCACGGGCCGCCGTAGCCTCCGCCTCCCCTTCATCCAGCCCCTTGCGCTTGCCACCTACACCCGCCAGGTCCACACTCAGGTGCTCGATGCTGAAGCAGGAGGGGGTCAGGGGGGTGGGGTAGCCTTAGGGATGGGGAAAGGTGAAGGGGGCCAGGGGTAGGGGGCCAGGCTGGGAGCTGGGGAGGGGAGGTCAGGAGAGGGTTAGGTTTTCAGAGAGGGGGCCCCTTCCCTCTCCCGTGTTTATACATGCTCCTGCTTTTGCTACCCTTCAAACTGCTTCTGCTACCCGCCGACCTTTCAGACCACCCTCACACTCTACACTCCTCCACCCCTACTTCCCCTTCCTCCCACCTTCATACATGCCCCTACTCCTAATGCAGATTCCCTACACACCCTTCAGCCCGCCTTTCCCCCCTCCTCCACCTCCTCCACCCCTCTTCCTCCCCTCAGCTCCTGAGCTGTGCATCAGCCCTAGGGCAGCAGGGTGTGTGGCGGCCCCTGCGGCCCACCTGGCAGCGTCCAGGTGCGGTCCTGCTCAAACACCATCAGCACCTCCAGCCTCTTCCTGCTGCTGGAGTACTGGTAGCAGCACACGCCTGCTGCCTTGTACTGTGTCTCGGCTCCACTGGCCATTGACAAGCTGGGCAGCGCAGAGAGCGGCCTGTACCCTGGCCATGGCTGGGCGGTGCCAGTGAGCCTGTGGCAGGGGCAGTGGTAGGGATGTTCAGCATGCCGAACATGCTCAATACTGGCGTCGAGCAAAAACTAGGCTAAAACACATTCACGTGCAAACTCTGACCATGTAAAATACTCGATAAGAGAGTTCAGAAACGTCCGAGCCAGTCCGGCTGCCATGTGTCACGAAATCAAACGAAGGAAGTTCGCGGCTGAACCCAAGCAGAGAGAAAGCGAGGGCGGTTGAACGCAGATGACAAAGTGGACTGGTTGGATCCTCGGTCGGCGAAAGGGAAGAAGCTGCAAGAGCGGATGGAGCAGCGGGGTTCCGTAAGGATCCAGGTCGTCAAGGGTGTACTGCAAGGGCTCCTTCAAGTTGGTTGCATCAGGTTGCTGCATTGAGCTGCTGCATCAAGTGGCTGCCTTTGACGTCTATGCCGCCTCTCACAGCTGCTAGCCCTGACCTGGGCTCCAAGAAGCTGTGAGACCGCCCACCCAAGGCCCATGCCCAGCAGCCTGTAGCACAGTAATGTGTGCATCAGGCAGTGTCCAAGCTATTGCATACATAGGAGCACGTGCGTCATGCCGACATCCATCGCGCCACTTTTGAATGGGTGTTGTGGCAGGGAACCAGGTATTGGCCTGGGTAACAGTTTCGGACTCCAGCTGAAACAAACCCTAGCTGTGAAGGTATTGTGCTGCACTGGCGGTGGCAATGGTGGCCGTGGCAACAGTGAGGCCATGGTGCAGCATCCTCTCCTAGCCACTTGTGCCGTGCTGGACACTGCTGGTGGAGCAATGCAGCTCCTGGTCAGCTGGGCAGTCTGAAACACGGTCCAGCGTCAAGCTCCCTCAGCCACCACCATCACTGAAAGCTTAACAAACCACATGCTCGAGCCAGGGTAGGGCAGGCGGGGACAACCCCTGTTCCCAAACCCTACCAGTGCAGGCGCTACAAGCAGAGTCTTGGTGAAACCCTATTAGAACCCTGGTAAAGCCTGGCAAACAATGTGTAAGTTTGCTAGGTCATGTTCAAGAGTGTGATGTGTCCCAGACTTCAGTGCCTCACACAACTGCAGTGTGGCATGGACCAGCTATGCAAGGGCAACACAGGCGCAGTGCCAGGGAGGAGCGAGTGAGTGGCAGCGGGTGGCTGCCCGTGTGGCTGCCTGTCAAGTCCCTGCTGCAAAGTGCTCCAGTAGACAGGCCTCCTTGTGAGAGAAGCTGCTGCTAAACCTAGTAACCTTGGACAGATCTCAGTGTGACCGTGAGCGGCCGGGTGGAGCATGGCAGTGGCTGCTCGTGTGGCTGCCCATTAAAGCCCATTAAAGGCCTTCTCGCAGCCGTCAGGACATTGGCAAGCAGCAGTGTCTGGGGCCCTCCTTCACAGTGTCTGGGGCAAGCTTCCGTTACAGGCTGAGGGGCAGTGGCAGACAGCCCTGCTCACTGTCCCCACAGCAGCAAGCTGCAAGATAATGGATCATGTTGCGGGTAGCAAAAGCATCAAAGCTATAGTTAGAAGAGAGCCCAAGCTGTGCAGTAGGCTGCATGCTCAGCAATGAGGGGTGAGCTATGCACGTGAGCCTAGTGCTTGAGAGTGCACTGATGCAGGGCTGTTCTCGAGCTAAGGATAGATACGAGCTGACACAGTTAAGAAGGCGGGGTGAGAGGCATACCTGGAGAGAGGGCTTGTTAACTTGTGCTTAGGTTGGCTTGGCCTGGGCGGAACCTGGTTAGTAACGGCCCCGCGCGCTAGGACAGGGCGCAAGTGCAGCCGGCAACTGCGGCTAACATGGTGGCGGGCAAGGTTGTGCCCAGTTGCGGCCATTTGTCCTTGCCATTAGCTCCACGCAGCGGTTCAAGATGGACTTCGAGTAACTGCTGGTTTCACGGCGCGGAGAGATAATCAAACCAACTTTGGTGCAGCATCCGACGCGGCAGGCCCACTATGGGGGTGCCGCAGCAACAGCCTTGGGGGTGGTGTCGTCATGTATGGCCCCAGGAGACCCAGGGCAAGGCACAGAGGGAGTCGAAAGAGGTCTCTGGCGAGATAGCCATCGCAATCATACATGCGCAGACATAGCGCTGCGCCAGTCCACAACGACGAAAGATGCATCACAGACACGTAATGCAAGCTGCGCGTGCGTCAGGGCGTGCTTGTGGCGTGCCAGGTTCTGGACCCTACCAGAGGCCAGGGGCAGTCAGCTGCAGGTGCTTCAGGGCGTCAGCCCACGCCCATCACGCCAAGCCAAGACAGCCACCATGTCACCACAAGCCCTATGGCCCCGTGTCAGGCCTGGCCCTGACTCCAGCACCAGCTTTCTCGCCATTCTCCTCCACGCCACTCCCACAACCCCAACCCCGCATACAGCCTCAGGAACGGAGCTGGGCTGCACCCACTGGCATCTGCAGCTCGTCTGTCGGCGTGCAGATCATCAGGGTGCTACCCCCAGCCCTCGACCCTGAGCCTCTCGTCCCGACCCCTGCTACAGGGCCCCAGCTGGCCCAGCAGCAGCAGCATCATCATCATCAGCAGCATATGGCAGCACCCACACCTGAGGTTGACGGCAAGAGGGAGGTGGCAGTTGGGGTGGAAGGGGATGGGTCAGGGGGGGCTGGCTCTGGCCAATGGGCAGGCCTGGTGCGCTGCTGGTCGCTGCTGCTGCTGTCCCTGGCCTACATCCACCAGGCAGGGACAGCCTTTTCCATTCCCGCCATGTTGCCCATGATCAGCTCGGACCTGCAGCTGGATGACATGCAGGGCGCACTGCTCACTACAGGTAAGCAAGCGCACAGCGTGTACATCACTCGTCACCTCAGGCCCCTGACTTGTACTTGATGCTTGACCATGCTTGCACCGCTTGCACACCATTACATGAGCGCATGCACCTGCACACATTGGACTACGGGCCTCCCAGGCCTTGAACCTGCACCTTGTGCACCGCCCCTGACCTTGCCTGCTCAGGCTACTCGTACTTGTATGCCCTGGCCCTGGTGCCAATGGGCATCCTGGCTGACCGGCTGCATCGACCGCAGCTGCTGGGCCTCAGCCTTGCCGCCTGGAGTGCATTGTCCCTGCTGGCCAGCGATGCCACCTCGTTTGGGCAGCTCATGCTGGGCAGGGTGGGGCTGGCGGCAGCGCAGAGCAGCCAGGTGCGGCAGGCTGGTGGAGGTGGTGGCAGGAAGACAGGGGGACGTAGGGGAAGGAGGTGAGGGGATGGCTGAATGCTTGTCACGGCCATAGTCATGCTAAGAGAGTATGATCGTCAGGCATGATGCAGCAGCATGGGCACATGGAAGAGGGCATGGGCAATGGTGCGGATATGGGCATCAGCATTGTCAGGGTGTTTGGGCGGGGTTGGTAGGTGGGGTATGAGGGAAAGTGTGGTATGCTGCAACCCCACAGCAGGGACAGCCAAACCTGAGCGTGATGGGATGCAGTAATGGGGCAGGGACAGGGTGAGGGGGGTTGTAAGAGGCAGGTGCCCACATGGCAGGAACAAGTAGGATGAATCAGACTGTCCAGGTGTCAGGCCAGGTGGTGTCAGGCCAGGCAAGCTGCACAGTTGGGAGTTGGTGGTGCCTGCAGAACGTGATTTCGTTTGCAATGATCCCGGACCTCTTCCCGCAGCATCGCTCCACGGGTGCGTTGCTCAGGCCAGCTGCTGCTACTTCGCATGCATTGCAATGCCCAGGCAGGAATAAAGAGGCAGAGGCAGCATGTGAAGGCAAGCTATCATCTGGAGATTGAGGAGTGGTCACCATCATAAGCACATCATCAGCACAGGGAGAGACTCTGGTACAAACTACCATGCCCCTCTGCAACTGTAGGGGTGACATTATGCCTGTACTGGATGTGCACTGCATGTAAACTGCATGGCAGCTGTCATGACCTCTATGCCCCTCCGCCTGCCCTGCCCATCCTGCAGCTCTGGCCGTGTACAACAGCTCCATCTACATCGGCCGTGGCCTTATCTACGTGGCCATTGCTGCCCTCCAGCACCACCTCGCCTTGCAGCCCGGCAGCATTGACGCAGCCAGCCAGGCGCTCATCATCAGGGACATTGGGGGCAACATGTGAGTGTCCATGGCTGGCAATGGTGATGGCGACAATGGTGAGAAATGGGCCACTGCTGCTGCTGGCTTGCAACCTCAGCGCTGCTGCTACCGCTGCTGATAATAGTAGGGCTGTGGCACTGCTGCTGCTGGATTGCTGTCTTAGCGCTGCTGCTGCATTGCAACCTCAGCATTGCTGGTGCTGCTGCTGATGATAGTGCAGTGGGGAAAGGCATGTGGGTGTGTGCACAGCAGCCGTGGCATCAGCGGCCAGGACAGCCTTTGTGGAGGCTGGATCCGGGTGGGAGAAGAGCAGTGCGGGGAGCAATGCAGGAGGAGTGATTCCTCTAGCCCCACCCTCCACCCACACCCCTAGCAGTGCCTCCTTGTGGTGGAGCCTTGTAGAGCTGTAAAACATTGTAGTAGAATATAGCACTAAACATAAAAGTAGATCAACATAGTAAAATAGCAGTAGTAAAACAAGATGGTAAAACACTGTAGTAAAACAGGTTTCACTGAACCTGGCATCGACTGGGGCATTGGCATTGGCCCGAGCATGGCATGGCCAGCTGGGCTTCACAAGCGCTGTCCTTGCCCCTGTGTCCCTGCATGGCTCCAGCCTGGTGCCTCTCAGCAAGCTGGACCTGAGCCTGGTGCAGCTGCAGTACACAATAGGAGACATGGCGGCAATACGTGCAGCCACACCTCTCTTGGGACTGCAGGTGATCCCCTGTGTGAACCCCTGTGTGACCCCCTGTGTGACCTTGGCGTACCCAATCCCACTGCACCACACGATCTGACCCCTCACTCCCCCTCCCGAACCTGAAACAAGCCCTCCCAGACCTGACCGGACCTGACTCAAATTGACCTGACCTGACCTGACCTGACCTGACCTGACCTGACCTGACCTGACCTGACCTGACCTGACCTGACCTGACCTGACCTGACCTGACCTGACCTGACCTGACCTGACCTGACCTGACCTGACCTGACCTGACCTGACCTGACCTGACCTGACCTGACCTGACCTGACCTGACCTGACCTGACCTGACCTGACCTGACGTGACCTGACCTGACCTGACCTGACCTGACCTGACCTGACCTGACCTGACCTGACCTGACCTGACCTGACCTGACCTGACCTGACCTTGTGCACTGCACTGCACTGCACACGACGGCCTGATCTGGCTAGAACTAAACTGAACTGACCTGTAACGACCCCTCTCCTCCCCTACCTGACCCAACCTGACCCGACCCTGGTCCCTTGTGTCTGCTGCACCCTCCCCTCCCCCTCCACCCTACAGGCGGTGGCCGAGCCAGGCGTCAACGGTGCCGTGTGGCGCCAGGTTTTGCAGTGGGTGGCACTGCCTGGAGCCCTCCTGGCTGTGGCGGCCTGCCTGACAATGCCAGAAACTCGCCCCTCCCCTCCGCCTCCCCAGCCAACTATCCACACAGCAAAGGGGGCTGGCAACACATCAGATGCAGCAGCAGGAGCAGGAGCAGCAGTTGGACAAAGCAACAGAGAAAAACACCCCCCTGACGTGGCAGCATCAGCAGCAGTAGATGACAGACAGCATGCCGAGACAGGTCTCTCTTACAGGTCTGCAGCACTTGATGGCCACCTCCCTCCCTCATCAATGAAGCCCAGCCAAGACGTGCTCCTCCCACCCACCCAGCTGCCTTCCCACGCTCTTGACTCCTTACGTCCTACACCAGCTGAGCCAGTGACTGCAGCTGCTGCAGCTGCCAAGGCTGCCAAGGCGGGAGAGGCAGGGGAGGCAAGGCAGCTGGGCGCAGCCGCCATGACAGAGCAGGCAGGTCAAGCCGCCCAGACGAGCGCTGCAGGAGCAGCTGGGGGTGGTTGGTCAGAGGCTGTTGGGCTGCTGCGCAATCCGGTGTTTGTCGCTGTCACGGCTGCGGCTGCGCTGAACGACGTCGCATCCTACTCGCTCTCAGCCTGGCAGTCCACACTGTGGGTCACACATCTCTTTGCTGTACATCACACAACACTTTGCTGTAAGTCACACCATTTTGCCACTTGTGTGGTCCAGCCTACGATTATGACCCAGCCCCATGTCACAGAAGAGGCCAGGGGCAGATACTGCTATTGGTGTAGGACCTGCCGCTGCTGCCATTGCTGCTGCCATTGCTGCTGCTGCTGCCATTGCTGCTGCCGCTGCTGCTGCTGCTGTTGCTGCTGGTAGGGACACATGGCAGCATGGTGGTGAGGGTGGTGTGATGGCGCAGGTATGAGCGCACCTACCACCTGGGCTTCAACGAGTACGGCCCCATGCTGGCCACCATCCTGCCCCTCAGCGGCATCCTGGGAGGTGGGAGCCAGCCAGCCAGCCTTTCATCATGGCCAACACCGGCTGCACCACCACCACCACCACCACCACCACAACTGTCAGCACGGATATCATTGAGTAGCATCTGCAGCATCGCTGCGTACCACATCTGCCCATCAACGCTGCTGCAGCATGTATGGGCAGCGGGGCTCAAGGTGCAGGCTTGGTGACTGGATGCACACCACACGGCAGGAGAATCAGGCCGAACTGATGCAGGCCAGCATGCAGGACGCGCTGGAGCTTGCTGACAGGGTGCAAGCCACGCATCCCAAGCTTGCTTCATGTCCCGCTACTGGCCTTTGCTTTATGACCTGCCAGGCTGCAAGGCACCTCAGTGGCTGGCGCGGGTGTGCATTGAAGGCTATAGGGAGCTCACAGACAATGCCGCACACCACGCTCCTGTTTCTTGCCCGCGCCTCACTGCGCCCCACTGCTGCAACACACAAAGGCGGGAGACTCAGGCCATGGGTTAGGCCATTGTGCCTGTGTGGCTTGCTGCCTGGGTGCGTGCCACGCCTCCTCAGTGTTGCCTATGCCTCACCCCTGGCCACAAGGACAGGCAGACAGACATTACAGACAGACAGACAGTAATCTAACAAGACACTGGCCAGGCAGACTTCTCACAGCCAGCTGACAGCAGACCAACAAAACTCATTCAACAAGGAACAACATGTCGGCCTGTGGGTAATCTCACTCAGCTACTACAAACAAGTTGTAGCATCCTCGGTCGCACCCTTGATGACTACCAACCCCACTCCGATGGCACGTTCCAGGGACAGACCACTGGGCACCTCATCAAAACTAACAGCGTAATTGCTTGAAGGCTGACAGCCTGGCGACACAAATCACTCCAACCCAGCCCTAGAGGTCGCCAGAGGCTCTTGGGCTGGGGTTCTGAGAGCAATGACGCTCCACGTGCACACGGATTTTGTTAATCGCACCAGGCTGCGATACCTGTGAGCACATAGGGCACGGGGACATTAGGATGGAGTGCGGGTGCGCGTTGTGGGCGTCAAGGGCAATTTGTGCTATGTGGGCTATGTGGCGGTGGGCTGGTGGCGGTGTGCGGTGAGTACGTGTGACTCACCTCCTTACACCCTGGTGCTGCACCCCCCAGGTGTGGGTGGCGGCATGCTGGCTGACCGGCTGGCCCCCCAGGGGCAGCGAGCTTGGGTCACGGTGGGCGCCTCCCTGATGGCTGCCCCCCTGATCTGGGCCAGTGTGACGGCTCCTTCCTCAGAAGCATCTTTTGCAGCCCTGGGCGCCGGCTTTGCGTTGTCTGAGGCCTGGCGAGCCCCTTCAGCCGTCATGGCCAGGTGAGGTACCACACAGGGCTGAAGGACCAGGTCACTGTGACAGCCTCTGACCACTCAAGCAGACTCAACTCACTCAGACCCAGGTTACTCAGACCCAGGTCACTCAGACTCAGGTCACTCAGACTCAGGTCGCTCAGACCGAGGTCACTGAGACTCACCCAGTCAGGTTAGCTTGCTGCTGTGTGCACTGACACCAGGGCGTGAGTGTTTCAGCCTGGTGTGTTTACTGTGCAGGAGCTGTGTGGCGCCCCACCTGGCCAGCACCGCCATCTCGCTGTACCTGTGCCTGCGCAACTTAGTGGGTGGGCTGGGCCCCCTGGCCATTGCGCAGCTGGCCCAGGAGTGGGACCTGCAGCGCGCCCTGCAGACGCTGCCGCTGATGTACGCTCTGTCGGCTGGCCTGTTCTTCCTGGCTGAGCGGCTGGCGGCTGTGCCACAGCAGCAGGAGGAGCAGGAGGAGCAGGTGCTCGGGCAGCGGGAGCAGCAGCAGCAGGGGGAGGGGCGAGGGCCGGCAGGGGTGGTAGGTGGATCAGGGGCAAGAGCAGGTTGAAGGAACACGCAGGCGCAGGTTGGGGTAGTCAGGGTCAAGGGCGGGGTGGGGCGGGGCAGGCCAGGCCAGGCCAGGCCAGCCAGGCCAGGCCAGGCCAGGCCAGGCCAGAGTGTAGACTGTGTGGAAGCAGAGGGGCAAGCAGGGGTGGCTGTGGATGATACACACTGGGCAGCAGGGTTATGGTGAGGTGAGGTGGAGGTGGGCATGGAGAGGTGGGCTGGGCAGCAGGTGGCGCACAACAAATGGGGTGGAGCTGGGCATGCATACCACGTTGGCAGGCCATAGGGAGTGTCAGCAGGCATTGGGGGACAGGCCCGGGACAGAAACAGGCCGCAGCCCTACCCACAGGAAGTGGCCAAGTGGGCAGCTTGGTGTGACATCTGGAAGCGTGATGGCAAAGGTGTGTCAGCGGAGTAAGTGGCTGAGTGGGCAGAGCAGAGCATGGCAGCTGGGTGGAGCCCCCACACTCCACACCCACTGGTGGAAAGCAGCCGCAGGCAGGCAGGCTGGCAGGCAGGCAGGCAGGCAGGCAGGCAGGCAGGCAGGCAAGCAGGCAGGCAGGCAGGCAGGCAGGCAGGCAGGCAGGCAGGCAGGCAGGCAGGCAGGCAGGCAGGCAGGCTGGCTGGCAGGCAGGCAGGCAGGCAGGCAGGCTGGCAGGCAGGCAGGCAGGCAGGCTGGCAGGCAGGCAGGCAGGCAGGCAGGGCGTGGGGCTGGCTGGGCTTCCGTGGATCCAGAGGTTGTGGGCTTCCGTGGATTCAGAGGTTGTGATGACAGTGAGGGTCGCTGGCAGGACGAGTGGCTGCCCTCCCCCTGTGGGGCCTGGTTAGGGGTCCAAGAGCATGGGGTGGCCAGGGTGTGGGTCCAAGGGCAAGGGGTGGCCAGGGTGAGGGTGCAGCCGCACAACAGGAAAGCTGTTGGCTCAGGGGTCAGGGGCGGCACTGGGTCTCTCGCCAGGGTGGCGCTAGTGACAAGCTGTTGTGGCACACGTGCTGGCTGGCATTGCTAATTTATTGGTTTGTTTGGTAGGCCAGCGCCTCCCCTAGTATGGGTTTTTTCGCCTGGAGGCAGCGTTGGTGTGTGTGGCCATGCCAGTATCGATACCACCCTTTTGGCCGCTGAAACGGTGCAACTATCTACGTTGGTGTGGTTTTATTGCCCGGAGTTGGCATCACAACACGTATTGACTCAAGCTTGTGCGGCTGTCGACGGAGGTGGTGGTTTCATTGACCTAAGCTGGTGCAGCTGTTCAACGGCTCGACGGTTGTCAACGGTTCGTTAATTGTGGTATAAATCTGAAGTAAACTGGTGCGGGTTCATCACGTGTGGTAGCAGCTGTTGAAAAGCACCCAGTTAGTGACCTGGGGCCTCAGGATCATGCTGCATGGATGACCATCATTGTCCTTTCGGAACTGGAGAGTAATGAGCTAACAGCGTGACAGTCCGACGTTACTGGACATAGTGATGAGACAGTATGTAACGTGCATAAACGTCTGCATGCGTTGCGCGTTGTCATCTCATGAGCTCCTGGTCAACCCCGCCATTGACGGCATGCTACCTTGACGAGTCTCCCGCTCGCTTCGGTGGGTAGACTGGATAGTGTTGAGATTGTCTTTTCTACACACTGATTCTGCCGACTGATTCTGTCGTCTGATTCTGCCGTCTGATTCTGCCGTCTGATTACGGTGTGTCTGAAACCCAGCGAGCTGCATGAGCGCAGACTAGAGTCTTACCTACCCACGGCGGATATTGCCCGGGTAAGTTCCAAGGAGTAGTGCCCGCTTTACAAAGTTGGTTGAGCACCTTCATGCTAGCTCCGTCAGCACAACGTATTTCATTTAGCCAAACACTAAAGCATCACACGCAACTTTGAGGGAATAGTCGGAGGACCACTACTGCACTTTATTGCACATACACCGCGCTTTAAACATTCAGAGCGCTGATGCGATGCGCGAGCACGGCACAGGCTGAGCGAATGTGCGTCCTTGCATGCTGCCCCGCAACAACTGCGAGTCAGCACTGTGCCTTGCTCGCACATGCCAAGACCCCCTTGCTCATCTCTCTTCTGCACGGGCCCGACACGCTCTGCCTGCCTGCATTGCTTTCCCTTTCCCGCACTGCAGGCAAGCCAGTGAGCATGCCTGGGCTGAGCTGTCCACTGATGCACTGGCGGTGGTCATCAACAGCTCTGGGCTGCAGCCGCGGGATGTAGCAGCCATGCGAGCTACCTGCAGCAGCTGGCGCCAGGCAGTTGAGCTCAGGCTGCAGGGCCTAGCGCCAGGAGCCAGCACCCAGCTGGACACGCTACTCAGCCTGGCGAACTACTTCCCAGCACTGACACGCCTGGACCTCAGCAGCCTGGACCACAGGTGCTGGGGATGCGGGGTGGGGGTGGGGGGTAGGGAGGGCTGCGCCTGGGGTGCTGGTTAGAGCAGCAGCAGGGGATGGTGTGGAGGCACATCACCAGCTGCATAGGAGCTCATTAGCCAGGTTCCCTGGGGCAGGCTAGTCTGCTGGCCAGCAGCAGTGTGCATGGGGCTGCATGGCACCCTGCTGGACTTTTTCACTCAGACATAGCTGCCTCCCTGCTGCCTCCCAATGCAAGACCTCCTAATGCATGACCCGCTCAGCAGCCAGGCCTGCTGGGACAGCGCAGCCACTGGGACTGTACCCAGCCCTCTGACAAGAGTGCAAGAGCAGTGTGTGGAGGGAGTGGGACGATAAGTCAGGCCAGACTGCCAGTATCTCTGAGGGCAGAAGGGGGGGCATAGGGCCACATCACCACCTGCAGGCACGGGGGGCGGGAGTGCATGTGAGGAGTTGGATGAGCCATGGGTCAGGCCTGGCTGCCAGCAATGGGTCAAGCCAATGTAGGGATGGTACCCAGGTCCTGCCCAGCCAAAGACAAAACGCTAGGCTGCCGCACCTCTTCTCACCCCACTCCCTCCCACCTTTCCCTCCCTCCTGCCTCCCCACCCCTCACCCCTCATCCCTCACCCCTCACCCCTCACCCCTCACCCCTCACCCCCCACCCCTACCCCCTACCCCCTACCCCCTCTTGGCCTGTGCAGCCTGCTATCGGGCCCGGACCAATTGCTCTTCAGCTGCCACCACCTTCTGCACCGCTGCCTGGCACCTCACGGGGCCACTCTCACTCACCTCACTCTCTCACGCGAGTTTGCCGCGGACATGGGGCGCCGGGTGTGGTCACACCTCACAGTCATGGGCCTCATGCCAACCCGACAGGGTCAGGCTGGCTGGCGCACAGCAGAGGTAGAGAAGTGGGAGGTTGTGGCAGGGACTGGGGTAGCTGCAGAGAGGGAGGGAGAGGGAGGAGGAGTGGTGGAGGTGGGAGGGGCAGCAGCAGGGAGTGGGGTAGGGAACAATTGTCACGGGCACCAAGCAAAAGGCAGCTGTATGCCCGGAGTGTTGGGCATGGTGGAGGAGGGAGGAGGGGAGGGGGGGAGGGGGGTGCGGCAGCCGCCTGACCCACAGCACCAGGAGCCGCCGCCCCTAGAGGCAGGCCCAGCCAGCATCCCTCCCCTGTGCACCCCTCCCCAAGGCTGTAGCCCATGTCTGGTGATGCCTGGGCGAGGAGTTCCATCATTGCCCCCGCAGGGGGGGCCCACGCCAGGGCAGCAGGGGGAGGGGGAGGGGGGCCTACCCAGCCGACCCGAGTCCTCCCAACCGCCCCAGCCGTCTGCTGTCGGCTGCATGGGGGGGGGATGCAGGGCAGGTGGGGGAGGTAGGTGCGAGGGGGAGGGAGGGGGCGGTGATGACGCTGTGGAAGGGCGGCCGGGCGGGCCAGACGTCAGCCTTCCACAGACCAGCAACAGCAGCAGCAGGGAGGGGCCAGGGTCTGCCCTTCAGAGGGGGGGCAGAGGGGGTGGGGACCCAGCACCCAACCCCACCCTACCCCCTGGTCACACCTCCAGTCACACCTCTAGTCACTTCCCCAACCACAACCCTAGCAACAGCCCTGGACATCAGCCTTGCATGGCCCACATGGGGCAGGGTGGGCTGCTGGCCCCGGCTGGCCCCGACTCTCCCCCGCTGCCAGTGGCGGCAGGCGCCCCGGCCCTGGTTCAGTCTGGCCTGCAGGCTTGGCTGCAAGTCAGCCTCCCCCAGGCGCTCACCTGGCCCTCCACAGTGTCACTCCCGCATTTCTGGTTGCCAGATTTGAGCGTCACACTCCCCAGTAAGTGTCACGGGTTTTGAATCCTACCGCCACCTCTTGTCACCCTGACCAAGGGGCAGCACCCACACTCAGAGGCCAGGGTCATGATCTGCTTGGCCACGTTGTTCATGACCTGTGCAGCCGCAAGGGGCAGATGATGATGCTGTTGCCGCTACCGCTGCTGTTGCCGCTGCTGTTGCTGCTGCCGCTGCTGTTGCCGCTGCCGCTGTTGCTGGTGACAATGATGAGGTGCAGCCATGCCCCTTGCCCTGTTTCCCCACACGTCCTGACCACTGCCTTGCTCGCCCTTGCCTGCTGCTTGCCTACCTTTGGGCACCTCTTGCCCTTACCCCTCCCCTCCCTTCCCCCCACACCCTGCTGTCGTACCAACCACCTGGCGTCCACCCCCCCAGGAGTGACCCCAGGCGTGACGGCGATGATGTCACTGACGTTGTTGTGGCGACCGCAGACTTGCAGGAGTTGAACCTGGTACCTTCGCCCTCCCGCACCCGCATCCCCTCCCTACACTCCCAGCAGGCCCCCCAGCTGGCTGGCCTGCCCCCCGGCCAGCTGCCCGACCCCTGTCCCCTCAGCAGGGTCTGGCTGGACGCCGCTGCCTGGCCTCCCTGCCTCACCTCCCTGTCTTTGCACCATTGCAGGTGCAGAACCTGCACAAGGTCACACAGGCCATGCAAGCTGCATGGGTCACACACATCACATGGGCTGCATGGCAAAGTGTGAACATGTACTGCCCGGCATCCTTCCCTGCCACCCCCTTCAGCAGCAGCAGCCACCCCGCACCATCATTGCGAGCACCATCACATAGCATGTCTGCCATGCTTGTCGGTAGCAGCAGGCGCAGTAGCCGCCGCCGCAGCAGCAGCAGCAGCACACTGCACCTCACCCTGCCCTCCCTGCTGCTCACCCAGGCGGTGTGGTGTGCCCTCCCTGCAGCCTGGGCCGCCTGGAGGCCCCCCTCACCTCAGGCCTCACCCAGCTGCAGCGCCTGGAGCTGCAAGGCTGTGAGCTCGTGGCGGTGGCGGCTCAGGTCAGCCAGCTGCAGGGCCTGACTCAGCTCAGCCTCAGGGGCAACCAGCTCACAGGCCTGCCACAAGAGGTGAGCCCTGGCTAGCACCCCTCACCCTCAGCCCTGTCCTCAAACCCTAGCCCTGAACCCTGATCTTGAGTAAACCCTGACCCCAAACCCTAGTCTTAAAGTCTGAGAACACCATGACACCACCATAGCCCTACCACCAGCCCACCCCACCCCACCCCAGGTCAGGTCAGGTCAGGGGAGGGGGGGGGAGGGGAGGAGGAGGGGAGGTCATCCCCCACTACTGTGCAGCCCTCTTGCTAGCCACCTTGCCCATCTGCCAGGTGGCTGCTCTGAGCCTTCTGAGAAATCTGGACCTCGGCTGCAACGTGCTGGCTGACCTGCCACCTGCCTTGCCCCGGGCCTTGACCTGCCTGCTGCTGGACCACAACCAGCTCAAACAGCTGCCACAAGCCGTGATGAGGTGAGGGACAGAGGGTCCCTGGGAAAGGGGGAGGGGGAGGGGGAGGGGGAGGGGAGGGGAGGGGAGGGGAGGGGGAGGGGGAGGGGGAGGGGGAGGGGGAGGGGGAGGGGGAGGGGGAGGGGGAGGGGGAGGGGGAGGGGGAGGGGGAGGGGGAGGGGGAGGGGGAGGGGGAGGGGGAGGGGGAGGGGGAGGGGGAGGGGGAGGGGGAGGGGGAGGGGGAGGGGGAGGGGGAGGGGGAGGGGGAGGGGGAGGGGGAGGGGGAGGGGGAGGGGGAGGGGGAGGGGGAGGGGGAGGGGGAGGGGGAGGGGGAGGAGCTATGCCCCACCCCTGCTGCTCTGCCCCTCCTGCCCTGCAGCCTGGTCTCCCTTCAGCATCTTAGCTTGTCGAGCAATTGGTTGGAGGGCCTGGGTCATTCTTTTGCCCTCCTGTGTGACCTCACACATCTCACACGTCTAGATCTGGCCAACGTCTCAACACGCAAGCAGCCCCTAGTCATATCCACCATGGTGAGTGTTGCATGACCAGATACTGCATGCTGCCTTGCATGCACGCCATGTTGTCCTGATCCCGTACCGCATCATCTCGACACTAGCTGATCAGCAGCATGGTGGTGGCTCTGTCAGTGTGGACAGCTTGCTGCTGCTGCTGCTACCGCTGCTGCTGTAGCCGCCGCTGCCACTGCTGGCAGGGCAGGGCAGAGTGCGGCAGGGCAGCAGCACTCTGCTGGGGGTACTGTGTGCCACCACTGCATTGCAATGTAGCATGGCATGGCATGGCATGGCATTTTAGCATGGCATTCTGGCATGGCATTTTGGCATGGCATGGCATGGCTGCACATTTCAGCAAATAGACAGCACCCACAGGCCCATGTGGTATCCTGCCAGCCCATCCAGACCTACCAACCACCATGACTTCTGTTAAATGTGTTATTGTTTGTACTGTGTGACCATCACTACGACCATGTGTGTGAATGTATGACACCGTAGGTGCTCCAATTGCAGCAGCTGCGGGAGCTGGATGTCAGCAACAATGCAGCGTGTGAGGTGTGCTGCGACCTCAGCCAGCTGCCTGCACTTAAAGCCCTAAACCAGCAGTAAGGGGAGCTGCTGCTGACCGCAGTCTGACACGTCATCGTGGCCTGGTCCCGTGTTAATTACACCATTCGAGTCGGGCCACTAGTGGTCCCTGGTAGTCCCGCTAGTGGCCGCTAGTGGCCACTACTGGTCCGGCTCAAATGGAGGCCCCAGTGAGGGACAAGGGGGCTGTCAGGGCTGTTACGAAGGAGCAGGTGGGTACTCCTGTCAGTTTTGGTGGGGTGCCCAATTGGTAGGAGGGAAAGTGCCACTGGCGTGAGGGTTGTGGTCATCAAGGGTGCGACCGAGGATGCTTCAGTTTGATTGAAGCGGAGCGAGATTACCCACAGTCAGGTCCCACAAGGTCAGGTAAAATGGCTCGAAAAAATGTACCGTCACTTTTTGTCGCGTATACTGCACTCCAAGAGGTCAAACCGCGACGCCCCGCTGCGGCGTGGTGCTCCGGAGCTTGGCCTGCGAGGGACGGGCTGAAGTCCACCTTGCCCCCCTCCGCGGTATCCTTGCACCTGTGACTCCTTGCACCCTGACGGTAGTGCACGTGCAGACAACAACGCCGCAACGACAAGCGAGGTAGAGCGGTCACTAGTCGGTCGGTCGGGGTGCCGTGATGGGGTGCCGGCATGCAAATCTGCAGTGCTGTTTTTGAGATCGATTTGCTGCTTGTTGCTGCTGCGCATCCGTCTAGTTTCTGCGCCCTAGCGTTGACGTATACTCATAGCTCCCACGGGAAGCTATTGCAGTGTAATACATCTGCCCTGCGCGGGTTGGGAGGCTAATGAAATTCCAGTGAGTTGAAACCTAATTTCTAGGCGGGAAGTGCATCAAACGCCGTGCTGACCTCCTGTAGAGATGCAAGCGGTGTGCCCCGAGAACTTCTGCAACTTTTGGTGGCGTATCCTTTAGGTTAGCACCCATAAATACACCCAGACATACCTACCATGCTCATGTCTAAATTACCCCATCATCTCGCGCTCACCAGGCTGCGAAAGTACTAGAGGTCGTTCTGGTTCCTCCAAGCTACCACCAGCGTCCATCAGCGGCGCAAATGTTGCAGACTGGCGGCCATAATTAGCGATGGGCCGACGCAGTCAGCGTAGTAAGAATAGGAAGGATCGGAAAGCATAGGACAGCAGAGGAAAGCATAGGAGAGCATACGAAATCATAGGAAGCTCTCGTCGTTCATCAGCCCTCTCAATAATGTCGTCGAAGGAGAGACCAGAAAAAAACAGTTCCTTCGGACATCCTGCAGCTCATAGTATGTGCTTTGATATGGTGGAGGAGGAGGGCCATTGCAACGCTTAGGCATGTTGCGAGCGAGCTGCAGCAGCCCGATGCGAGATGCGAGCCACCCGGTTAACCGACATAACCGCCGGCCCTCGCGCTAGCGCTGTTGTGTACCGTACCTACCAGCACCCGCTTACAAAAGAGCGCCGCATCCATCTACAGTAACCTTGCCAGCTGGACACCTAACAAGGGTTGGTGGGCGTCCAGGCCGTGCAGGCCCTTTGATGCAGTAGGCATATCGGGAAGGCTCGCTGATCAGGGCTGTGTAAGCGCGGCATCAAATGGCTCACGGTACATTTTGCCAAAGAGACCTTGTGGGACCTGACCCACAGCCGAACATGTTGTTCCATGTTGTTGAATGAATTATCATTATCATTGGGCCTATCCGCGAACCGACGAGAAAAACTTTTAAAATTTTCGCCTCAACCGCTACGCTTTTTGGCCGCCCGCACGACTGGCTGCAGCTCTAACTGGTCTGACCCCGAAGGATTCTGTTGTGCTATAACAACAGCCCGGGGAGTGGTTCAGCGCTGCAAATGGTCGACGTTTAGGGTCCTCACTCGGGAGGGATTACGTTCAAAATTTCTCCTTTTTCTCGGCCTGGTTTCTCCCACTGAGTAAAAGGAGTAAATTGAAAATAATCCCTTTCACACACACACACGTGGTCGGCTTCGTGCAGTGCTAAACAACCCAGCATGGAGGGTCTGCTGGTGGAGGCGAATGCCCTGGCAGCGGCGTCCCTATTAGCTACAGGGATTCAGCCCACGACGCTGACGTTGGAGGAGATGCGCCTTCAGAGATGTTAACTTTCATGTCAGCCTTACATTTGCTTGGGTGTCCTAGCCACATCCGCAACGTCATTTGACACAGCGTCACTTGTAATGATGGCAACCTGATGAAGCCTTACATTTGCCTGAGCCGCTGAACCACAGCGTCACGCACTGCAAAACCATGCTCACGCCTCCTTTGCAACCTGATGAAGCCTTACATTTGCCTGAGCCGATGAGTAATTGCATGACAGGCAACCCCTGTGATAATGACGAACGCTTAAGCCAATCGAACGTGCCCCTTCCCATCCTGTACCACGTGTGGTAATGGCTGTCGCCGCAGAGCCGCTCGCCATTTGCATCGACGGCTTTTGTGACAGTCTTATAGTGGTCAAGAGACCTGGGCCTTACAGTGGTCAAGAGACCTGGGCCCATTCCCGCCTGCGCACAGTGTGCAAGATGCGGGGTTGCGGCGGGCAAGGGGCCTGCGAAATGGCGGGCGCCCCCATACTCACTCAGCTCTCCCTTCGAGTTCGTACAACTGCAGGTAAAGAAGAAAGTCGCCATTCTGCCCTCGAAGCCTGTCAGCGTCAGCGTCGGAATCGTCTTGCTGCCGCTGGCGCTCATCATCGCTGCTATCAGTATCCAGCAGGGCCCGGCAGATGGGTTGGTAGTGGCAAAGGCGCAGGCGCAGGCGCAGGCGGTTGGCCCTACCACTACCGAACTAGTAAAATTTGAATTATTCAGAAAAGTTTGAATTACGAGCCCGTTCGCGGATAGGCCCATTATCATCATGTTGTTGAATGAATTATGTTTGACTGACAGGAGTGTGATGAAGATGAGAGTGACGGAAACAATGTACAAGAATTAGGGTCGTGCCTAGGGCGTTCCCGGCCAGGTCCTATTAAGACCCGGGTCTTAAGACCCTGAGGATTTTGAACGGGGTCTTAAGACCTCACCGGCCCGCCGGCGGCACACATTAGCGCCACTAGCGCTATGACTACGCCTGTCAGTCCTACACCGCCCGACACTTATCCTCCAGCCGAAGCTCGCTGGACCCAATGAGTGCATATGAGTAGAATGCAGTGGCCTATGCCGGATGCAATTGTCTGAGTGTCGATGTGCCATTGTGCACCGGGGCAAACCCATCGTGAACATCGCGACCACGCCGGAGCGCCCGAAATGAGGCTTACAGTGTGACGAGTCTTACAGTGCTCATATACCATAGCCGCAGTCACAGCCTGCTGCAAGGTTGCTCTCACAGTAAGCGAGTGACCAGGCCACAAACTCGGCGCAGCGCGTTGATGTCGTTTCTACAAGAACGGGCGCCACAGCGTCAGGCCGCAAACTCCCTCACTCCCTCACACTCGGCCGCAAACCATCAGTATAATTGTGTGTTGCATGTTGCACCAGCCGCCGTTGTAACCTCTGCCACTGTTGCCCCTACCCCTGTAACCCGGTAGACTGGCCCAATCGACTAGCGATCCTATGCTTGTTCCTTCATTCCATCACTCAACAAGGTGAGCATACCCAACCCTGACAGGAATCGATCTAGGGACCTCTCGCATAAGTGCTACTTTCAGGTCTTTAAGACCTCTAGTACCGGTCTTAAGACCTTTAGGACCCAAAACAGCAGGCGGGTCTTAAGACCCGGCACGCCCTAGTCGTGCCTGAAACATGTACAAGTAAGTTGGTACATGGACTGTTGTGGCATACTTTATGGTGGCGCCCTATAGTGGGTGCCGTGTGTTCTGCTCACTATTATTTAACCTTGACAGCGATTGCCACACCGATGCACCCTTTCCATTCATTGGTTTCGTTCAATCGTTTTTTGCCCCTGGCTACCCCTCCCATTGAACGACCAACCCCCCTAACGATAAGGGACAACGGCTTTTCCGGGCTCATTTCTGCACTGATTTACACGCGAATTGCAGCGTCGGAATGCGGCCGTGCTGAGCCACACGCTGAGCTGGTCGGGCATGTTGCCGGGTACCCGACCCTACCGAGCCTGCGGACTTGATGTACGTTGACCCAGTAGCAGTGAGTCCCTGTTTAACGCGATGGATTGTGCGCGATGTGCGAGGAGCCCGACTTCATGTCCAACATCGTGACCAACATGCGCTGGCCCAGGGGCTCTGGAACTAGGAGGAGACCACAGTAGGAGCACAGCAGTGGCAACTGCATCAATCCCTTGTTGATTAGGCTTCATAAAGGTGGGCAAACACTCCTCCATGCTGCCCAACCTGCTGATGCCAGTATGACGACCATCGAACTCAATCGAACTCTCCAGCCTTGCGTCACTGGCTAGGGAACTCACTGTGGACCCCCTGCCAAAGTCTCAACACTTCCCAAGATTTCCCAAGAGGGGTTTTAGAAGTTGGCGTGTGCATATGCCTGCAGGCATGGGCTTGTCCTCCAAATCCCACCCCTACAAATGGCAGGGGGGTCAGGCTGCCCGCTGTGCGTGTTGTTTGAGGTCTACACCTGCAGGCAGCACTGGCTGGGTGGAGATCCATGTGGAGGGGGAAGCAGCCTCATACCGTTCCGGGCAGAGTCTACAAGCCATCGGCCAGGTCACAGCCCAAATATATGATGTCATCACGGCCTGCAAAAACCTCAAGCCTTCACAGGTTCCACTGGCCCATAGAACCTGCGCAGCTGCGCATGTTGTGGGCCAGCGGCTGCAGGGGCAGCAGCCAGCCAGCCAGCTCCAGCCCATGCCCAGTCTTTGCTCCACACCCACGCAAGCAGCTGCACAGCCTGGGCCAGCCCATGCGCCCTGCCCCCACCATCTCCCAGACCACCACCCATCACAGTCTCAGGGACTGCTGCACCTACCGGGGCCCTCCATCCTCACCAGGCCTGCCACCAACCTTGTGACCTCACTTGCCGAGGAGCAGCAGCCCATCATGTGAGTGCCCCTGCTGGATGATGGGCTGACATGGCAAGCCAGCTGTTCAGCATCAGCTGCACGCTCAGATTGCAGCCTACTCAACCTAGCACCTTGGTGGTAGCACCACTCGTCACACTCCGGTGTGTGGTGTCATGCAGATACACCACTCAGGAGCAGGACGAGCAGAGCATGCCCCCAAGCATGCCCCAGCAACAGCAGGACTGGGCCACTGCAAGGTGCGCTTTTCACTCCTCAGCCCTGACCTGCACCAGCCCTACCTTTCACCAGCCTTGCCCTGGCTATGGCCCTAGCCTGACCTTCGCTGAACTGCCCTTCTTTGGTCCTTTGGTCCTTTGGCTGCAGGGCAATTGCTGCTGAAGTTCTCCAGCAGATACAGCAAGTACCCACACTGTTGCGCCTTCTGCGGTCACAGCCTGATGGCAAGGTGATGCTACAGTTGTCAACACTGCAATATGCTGAGGTACAGCTTGGACGACTGGAGTTTGCGCTGCATCACATCATGCAACCCAGGGGCTGTGAGTGGGGACAATGAATGCGGCACATGTGAAGCTGAAGGTACAGCTGAAGGCAATGCTACTTGCATGCTACCTGCCCTGCCATGATGTGCTGCAGCCCTAGCCCCAGCCCTAGCCCCAGCCCATGCCCCCGCCCCCATACCAACCCTAGCCCCAGCCCATGCCCATGTGCTGCAGGCCCTTCTCGACATCCCAGTTGGCAGCACTACCTGGGGAGCAGGGTCCTGGCACCCCCGCACCCTTGCAGCAGGGGGCCATCCACTTCGAGGTCAATACGCCGGCATACAGCATGCCATCAGCCTCCATGCAGCCACTCATTCAACCCCAGCCTCAACCCCAACATGAGCCTAGCCCCAGGCCCAGCCCCCACCCCAGCCCCCATGCCAGCCCCTGCCCTGGTGATATCTGGTCTAAGGGCGCCCTTAACTGATGTCAGGGTAAACTACGGGGACCCTATCCACTGTTCATACCCCAAAAAATTTTTGCGGCGTGCGGCCGGCTTGGAAGAGGCATGTTACCTTACACCAGCTAACAAGGCTTCAAAGGTGTCCTCTGGGACACCACCTGCCTCCGTGCCAAACAAGGCCTCATCCACTTCATCACTTGACTCATGCTCTCACTCATGCTCTTCTTGCGCGCGCTCTTCCCCCCATTGTGAGCTCCCATGACCCCATTGTGAGCCCCCATGAAGGTGCTGGCACCAACAGAGCAGAAAGCCACAAGTCTAGGCTGAGGGTGTCAATCAAACGCAGTATGACAGCTGTGATGTGCTCAGATGTGGCCCCCACCACTTTGACAGCGCATAAGAAAGAGGTGTGGTAGATAAAGGACGATGGCTCCAGATAGCGCACGTAGTGGAGCAAATGGTCCTCAATTCCCACGTCCGTGCTGCTGTCAGCTAACAAGCTGAAATAGGGGCTGGCTCGTACAGCTGCTAGCTGTTGAGTGAGGAGGGTTTGGCTAATAGAGTAAAGGGCGGCATTGAAGTAACGGGTGGCACTGAAGTCATGCGGCATAGCTGGTGCCCACTGTGAGTGGCAAACTGGAGGTGGGCTGCAAAGGACACGGCTGAGTGGCCCCACAACACCATGAAGAGGGCTGCCAACACCATGCGGCGGTAGGTGCCTTGGACCACTGTTGTTGTTGCAGCCTTCACAGCTGCTTTGATGGAGCTGGCACCCCCCCCAGCACGCTGTGCCATGCCGATGACTTCTGAATGGGCCTTGCTCTTGGCGTGTTGGGCCAGCTCTGCCTCACACGTCACAGCCCCACCACCACCACTCGCCTTTGCGAATAGAGATGAGTTGGGCTTGTGCTCCAAGCAAGTGGAGCAGTGGGCTTGGGGGGTGCCTCTCTCGTTGCATCCGCCACTGAACCTGCATCATGGGTACTTTGCTTGCAACTCCTTCTGCTTAGCCTCAGTCATTGCAGTCTTGTGGCCTCTGCGGATGCTGGAAGGTGATGGCTCTTGGTCAATGAGAATAGGATCGTCTGAGCTAAGGCTGGCCACTGGCTGTGGGGTGGACGGAGCCGAAGAGGTTGGGCTGGAAGGGGAGGGGGCTGGGCTCCTGCCCTGCTGCTGCTACCGTGATGCTGCCCTGCTGCTGGTGACGTTGCTGTTCTGCTGTAGCTGCACTGCTGCTGCTGCTGCTGCTGCTGCTGCTGCTGCTGCTGCTGCTGCGCTGCTGCTGCTGCCGCTGCTGCCTTGCTGTAGCTGCACTGCCGCTGCTGCTGCTGCTGCTGCCCTTCCGCTTCTACCCTGCTGTTGCTGCTGCTGCTGCTGCTGCTGCTGCTGCTGCCGCTGCCCCTGATACCGCTGCCCTGCTTCTGCTGCCCTGCCGCTGCAGCTGCTGCCCTGCTGCTGCTCCCCTGATGCTGTGATGCCCTACTGCTGCAGCTGCTGCTGCAGCCCTGCTGCTGCCGCTGCTGCCCTGCTGTACTTTCACTGCCGCTGCTGCTGCTGATGCTGCTACCGTGATGCTGCCCTGCTGCTGCTGACGTGCAGGACCTGCTGCAGCACTTATTAAGAATGCTAAATGATATTTATCAGACATATTACCAATTTAATCCTCCCCGCATTTAAACCAGTTTAATCCTGGTTCAAGAAGTTAACATGAGTTAACATGTGAACGCGGAGATGTCAACGTCGAAGATGTCAACGATGCGATGGTACCCACCAAGCGCCATCTGAATTGTCATCTGTCTCTGGTCCGACGGAGTCTGCCTTACTTTCTTGCCTGGCTTTCCCATATCTGATAACGCAGCCGTGAGTTAGGTTTGAGATATGGATGGTATGTACGGGCGCGACTAAGAACAACAGGCGCCCGTAGATAGCCCGTGAACTCCCCCCCGTAACCCAAAATTTGAAAACCACGGGCCTCGCCAAAATGGGTCAAAAGTACGGGCCCCGTACGGGGGGTCGAACCCTGGTCCCCACTCCTCCTCTCATCCAGCCCTCGCCACCACCTCAGCCCTCATTGCAGCCCTTGCACCAGCCCCCCCGGCTGCCCCAGCCCCTGCCCCTGCCCCAGCTGCAGCCCTAGCCCCGACCCCTGCCCCTGGCACGACCAAAACCTGGCCTGTCTGAAGGCCATTAGCCCTGCTGAACGGAGCAGGTTGCTGCGTGAGGTGGAGGCACGCTCTTCACCCAGCACCATACAGTTCCTCAGAGAGGGGGGGGCTGCCAAAGCTGCAGCATGTTCCTGCCCCCCTCACTCCCCCTCCCCCTCCCCATTCCCCTCCCCCCGCTCCAGCCCCAGCCCGCCCCCATCAGCCCCACCCCCTGCTTCTGCCACCCGTGCTGCCACAGCGCAACGCTGCGCACCACACATCGACAGGGGCAGGAGCAGGGAGAGGGGCAGGAGAGGGAGAGGGGCAGGAGCAGGGAGAGGGGCAGGAGCAGGGAGAGGGGCAGGAGCAGGGAGAGGGGCAGGAGCAGGGAGAGGGGCAGGAGAGGGAGAGGGGCAGGAGCAGGGAGAGGGGCAGGAGCAGGGAGAGGGGCAGGAGCAGGGAGAGGGGCAGGAGAGGGAGAGGGGCAGGACCAGGTCAGGGCCAGCACATCCCACCCATGCCCTTGCCACCCGTGCGGAGATTAAACAGCAGCAGAGCAGGAGCGCGGATCAGCAGCAGGCCCCCGTGACAAGCACATTGAGCGCATGGGTCAGGAGGTGATGGAGGTGTTTGGGCGCTGTGGCTCAGCTGAACAGCAGGCTCAGCTGTTGGACAGAGTGCTCACCAGCCCCCAGCTGGAGCTGGAAGTGCAACAGGCCATGCAACAGTGTCCCACCACCAAACAGAGGGTGGCATGCTTACTGCTCAATAGAGTGCAGCTGCTCATGGACTCCGGCACGTGTGGCAAGAAGGGAGGCCAGCACACAGATGACGTGACGGCAAGGAGAGTTTTGGCATGCTTGGTGCCTCCAGAACTGCTGGAGCAGCAGCTTGTGAGTGCCTTTGCTCAACACTCTGGCCTATGCCGCCACTGGGTGTCAGAGGCAGCGCAATAGAATTCAGATCAGCGTGCAAGCATTCAGGACCGGGCAGATAGTCTCCGGCACTTCGCCGCTGTCAGAGCCCCTGACAACAGGGGTCACCAGGGCATCAGCCAGGCAGTGTTCGACTACATTCGCCACTACTACCATGAGCACAGCAAGCCCTCGCCCTCGTGCAAAGACCAACGGTCATATTGGGTGTGCCAAACTGCTGGGTGAGTGCCATAACTGCATGTGCACCGCTGACTGGGCATGAATGCATGCATGCGCCACATGCAATGCAACCACCAATGTGCCCCAGCCACAAGTCTTGCTGCATGAGTGCTTGCGTGTGTGGTGCTTGCACCATAGGGACGACGAGCGCACACTTGTGATTGAGACCAGGCGTTTCTTCGAGAGCTCACTGTTGGTGATGTGGCTTGAGTATGATGAAGAGCAGCAACACTTGGAGGAGCAATGGCGGCAGAGTCAGCACCCGCAAGGAGGACAACTGCAACAGCCACCCAGCATGCGTGACAGCCTCAGCGCGTTTGCCAGGCTGAGGCCGCCATGGGTGGCACGCCTAACGGCATCACAACGGCAAGTGTGTGTGTGCAAGACCTGTTGCAACCTGAACAACTTGCTCACAGCACTAGCCCAAGCCGTTGCTGCCCTCCTGGCTGCCCCCCCGGGTGCAGCAGGCGCTGCCCTTCAACCGCCCCCCCACCAGGGGGTGCTGCCCCCCCTGTTGCTGAGGAGGAGGTCGAATCCCTCACCGCAGCTGCCTCTCCCTTCATTGACCCACTGGGTGAATTTGAGCAGCAGGCACATAGGTGGCAAGCGGAGCAAGAGCGTCAGCCTTGGCTGGCCCCCCCACCCTTCTCCCCCACCCTTCTCCCACCCCTCCGCTCTTCCCCACCCTTTCACCACCCTTCAAGCCTTCCACCCTTCCACCCATTCTCTACCCTTCCACCCTTCCCCCACCCTTCCCCACCCTTCCACCCTTCTCCCCCACCCTCCTCCCCTCCCCTCTCCCCTCCTGGCCTTCCGCCTGTCCCGCTGCCTTCACCCCCTCCCCTCCCTCCCCCCTCCCCCATCCCCGCCCCGTCTACCACCTCCCAACAAAACCCAGCCCTGAGCGCCACAGCTATGCGGCAGTTGTTCCTGTGTCCTTGTGAGCTTGGCCAGCAGCCTAGCCTTGCCTGCTCTTTGCGCACATGCCTCCATTGCAAGTCGCGCAGGCTACAGCTGCAGCCGGATGCAGATGGCAGCGTCATGCTCACTGTGCGTCAGTATGGAAAGCCATCATCAGCTGTAGGCAGCCGGCCGGTTGAGCTGCTGTGCATGAGGGTGAGCTTGAGTAAAGCTGTCGGCATGCTGAACAAGCAGATGCCAGAGTACATCAAGCACCACCGGTTGGCACATCACCAGCTGCAGGTTTTCCGTGAGCACCGTAAGGCCGTCAAGGCAGGCCAGGATGGGAAGGTGGTGATTTCATGTGATTGGTCAAAGAAGCTGACTGTTGAGCGCAGCGTTGAGATCATGTCAGAGCACTGGCATGCAGCGCAAATAGGCATCCCCGGCTCTATGAGCATGCACAGCTGCTGGTCACCCCCCGCCATTGGCTGCACCCCTGATAACTATCCGACTGATCTTTAAGAGTTTTTCAGCGATTCTTGCGCAGGGCTGTGCAGCTCACGAGCGCGAGGCTAGCGGGCTGCTCGGTCTGATGTGCACCTGTGCCGGGGCGGGCGGGGGTGTTGAGAATTCTGGTCGCATTGTGCCGGAATTGGCCTACTTAGTGGGGCTGTGATCGGCGAATAGCTATCTCGCTCAGCGGCTCAGCTTTTCAAAATTTTGAATTTCTTGTCGGGCGCAGGACCCCCCCGACATGTGTTCTAGTGCTAGTGCTAGTGCTGATCATGTGCTTGATAGTGCTGGTGTGGCTTCCGGGCTTTTCCTGCACAACAATGTGCGACAATAAGCGTGCGACAAATTTGCATGAAAAGGGCACTTTTCCGGCCGTTCTCACTGTCCAACCAGGGCTGTGAACTGCCAATTCTGTGCGGCTCCTTGTGTGGGCTTCTATCGTGTAATCAGGACATAAACGCGTTGTGTTCATGTTTGGGCCGTTTGTGATGCTCCAAAGTAGACCCCCATGCACCTTACATAACCAGCCAAATCAGCCATATAAACGGTTCACCTCATATTCAAACTCCATCTGCTCACTCCTTAGATCCCTCACCACTAAACGACGCAGTTTCCGACGTTCCTTTGGCCTATCCAACCCCATGTGCTGGCAATATCGTGCACAGTGTGTGTTGGTCAGTTTGCCAAAGCACACCTCATCATGCAACAAATCGGGATGGAACCACATCAACAATGCATAACACTCTTCGTCATCATACACCTCCTTCACAGTGTCTTGAAACATGGGCATGGGCTCAAGTGGGGTAGTGGTGTCAGGCTTCATGCATGGCAGGCATGGCACACTCATGCACGTGCTGCATGCACAAGCAGCCATGGCCCATTGAGGCTGCTCCCTGTCAGGTGTGAACACCATGCGGTGCATTGCCCTGCACCCCTCCACCTTATCATGCATGCGCTCCACATCAGCCTCTGGCATACTGCATACACCTGCTTGCCTAGCGTTGTCCAGCACTCCTCCCTGTAGTTGCCAGCCATGTCCTGGTAGTGTGCACATGCCACGAACACAGACATGGTCCTCTGCTTCCAATATGCTCCCTGACATGCTATGTCTTGGTGGATGGTGAGCTTCTCTGACCAGTCACACGACACGACAACTAGCCCCGGTGTGTTGCGCACAGCGGCACAGTGCGCCCTAAAGGTGGCACGCTGATGCTTGGCAAGGTATTGATGCCACAACTGCTTCTGCATGAGGGCATTGAAGCCAAGCACCAACTCACCCAGTGTGGTATGGACTGTGGCCAACTCTACGCCTTGCCCATTGTCCAGCTTCTTGAACTCACGATACTGCAGCTGCACACCCTCACACCCCGCCTTCACGCCCACCTTCCTATCCTTGCAGGCTGCGCACTGACGCTGCAAGCAGGCCAGCCTGGGCTTGGCGCCAACCTTGCATGGGCACACAAACCAGCTTTGCACTGTGGCACAGTCCAGGTCAACTTTCACGTCTGCACCCCCAGTGGCACCTCCTGTTGTAGCAACTCCCCCTCCTATAGCGCCTGCAGCAGCCCTGGCATTCTGGGCATCACCCACCAACTTCTCTAGCCCACCCTCACCTAGCGCTCCTGCATCTAGCACACCAGCCAGGTCTTGAGCGTCAGCGTTGGCAATGTGCTCAGCCAGCACCACATGCACCTCAGTATCCCCCCCGTCGCTGTCGCTCCCGCTGTCACTGTTGCTGTCACCTAGTGGCTGTGGGTCCTCAGGCAGCACAAGGCTGTCCATGTGCTTGCCGAGCTGGTCCAGCTGGAGCTCGCAGCTCTCACAGGGAATGCACACACACACTTGCTTGTGAGCAGCGGTGATGCGCTTGACCCACGGCGGACGCAACATCTCAAAGGTGGTGCTACCCACTGTAAGGTTTGCTGGGCACTCCCGTGCGTACTCTAGGTACAGCTTCTTGAGGGAGCGGTCCACGTAGCGTCGTGACATGCGCACCTCGCTCTTCTCACTGCTCCTGTCACGTCAGTGTGGTGGGCAGCTGTAGGGGGGGGCTGTGGGCATGTGGGGTGTGCTGCATTCAGCATGCAGCCAGCCAGCGGTCAAGCAACCAGCCTACCGTACCCATACCCGTACCCTCACCATGCAGCCACCCAGCCAACCAGCCTGCAGCATGCCACCCTACCCATGCAGCCCTACCAGCCCATGCAGCCAGCCTACCCAGCGGTCATGCGCACGTAGTAGCGCCGCACGTCCTTGTACATGGGTGACGGACTGCTGTGCTCCTCGAAGAAGGTGCGCACGTACTCCAGCTGCTCCTGGCTGAGACAGCGGCGGCCGCGCCGGAGGGGCGCTGCTGCCCAGTCTGCTGCTGCGCCAGCTGCCAGGTTGGACAAGTGGCTCCTCCTGGCACGCTTGACTGCATGGGGCGTGATGCCCAGCTGCCTGGCCGTCCTCTTGATGCCATGCTGCTCAATGCCCCTGCCCATAACCATGATCAAGGCAGTATTCAACGGCTGCTGGTTTGTTGAGCGCTGCCCACCCGGGGCGGGCTTGATGCCGGCAAGCACAGGCCTAAGTAGGGGTGGTGGTGGCAGGTAAGAAGGGCTGGAGGGCGGTGGCTGTTTTGGGTTGGATTGAGCTTGCTGCGCTGGCCTGGGCTGAGGGGGAGGGGGAGCGGTTGCCAGCAGCAGGCTTTGATGGGCACCGACCACCTCTGAGTAGGGCAGCCCTGGAATGCGCAATGCATGGGCCACACTATGGAGCCTGCACATGCACACAAGCATCCCACACAGGTTTGTGGTAGGTGTGGTGTGGTGTGGTGTGGTTGTGCTTGGTTGGTTGTGCTTGGGAGGGCATGCATGGAACTGCGTACCTTGGCATGGGCGCCAGTGTTGTGTCCTGGCGTGGGCGCTTTAAGAGGGGTGACCTAAGGGACCCAGGGACGAGGGGAGAGCATGTAGAATGGTCTGGGAGGGGGTGGTGGGTGCTGACAGCCTGCTGGACTGACGCCTCTTGCGGCTGCTTCTCCACCTGCTGCTGCTTTAGTAGCAGGTCTGCCTGCTGCTGCTGCAACAGGTGTTGCTGTGCAGCCAGCTGCTGCTGCACCTGGCGTTGCAATTCAGCCCCACTGTGTGCCTCGAGCTGTTGCTGCAGTCTGTACAGCTGCTGCTGCAACTGCACCTGGTGGTGTTGCTGAGCCACCTGCTGCTCCCTCTGCTGCAGGTCCGCCTGCTGCTGCTGCACCTGGTGCTTCTGGGTAGCCACCTGCTGCTCCCTCAGCTGCAGGTCTGCCTGCTGCTGCTGCACCTGGTGGTGTTGCTGAGCCACCTGCTGCTCCCTCATCTGCAGGTCCGCCTGCTGCCGCTGCACCTGTTGCTGCTGCTGAGCCACCTGCTGCTCCCTCAGGTGCATGTCTGCCTGCTGCTGCTGCAGCTGGTGTTGCTGCTCAGCCAACTGCTGCTCCCTCAGGTGCATGTCTGCCTGCTGCTGCTGCAGCTGCTGTTGCTGCTCAGCCACCTGCTGCTCCTTACGTTGAAGTTCATCCTGCTGCAGGTCCTGCAGCTGTTGCTGTAGATGTTGCAAGCGTTGGGTGTCAGTAGCTTGTTGCTCACTCTGCTGCAGTTCAGGCTGCAGCTGGTGCAACTGTGCCTCATAAGCACGAGCATCAGCCTGTGCCTGGGCCTCAGCCTCATGAGCACCAGCATCAGCCTCATAAGCACCAGCCTCATCAGCACCAGCCTCATCAGCCTCATAAGCACCAGCATCAGCCTGTGCCTGGGTCTCAGCCTCAGCAGCACCAGCCTGGGCCTTGGCTTCAGCCTCAGCAGCCCTGCGCTGTGCCATAACCTCCCTCGCTTTTTGCGCACCGGCACATCTAGCCATCACCCCCCTTTTCTTAGTAACCATGGCGTTTACAGGCCTGCACAACGGCAAACACTTCTCACAGCTCAGTGTCTGCATGTTTTTCACTAATTCTTGCCGTTCGTGGTTGCTCAGAAGCCACAAGCACCAGTAATCAGGAACTCTTGTGCAACCTAAAAATGGCTGCAACATGTGGACTGAACCTGTTTTCAGCAACAATCCGCAATCGCAGTCACGCTCCCAACCCGCAATGCCATCGACCTGCAGAGGCGCCGTTTGATGACAAAAGGTGACACTTTGGAGCGGGGGTCAAGGAAACAGGCCGGGAAGCAGCAAGTGAGCTTGGGGGAGGGTCTCGATTCGTGCTAGGACGTTGCAGCACTGATGCGTGCTAACCTGAAAAGTTGGCATGTCCAGTCAGGATGCGCCATTCACGCCGCTCTGGGTCCAGGCTGCCTAATGCCGTCGCTAAATGTGTCTGCGACGCTCCAGAACACGTCGCGTGTTGAGGCCAGCCACCCGGCAAAACGCTGGGGCTGTCTGCACTCCATTCGGGCCATCAGCAACTCATCGCACAAATCGGCGGCCTCATCCGTGCAGAAATGAGTTAGAAAGTTATCTCTTGAGCCATGGGGGTGCAGCCAATGGCGGGGGTGACCTGCTTCTTTCCTGCTGCAGGGATCCAGGTTGAGTGGTCACAGACTGCATGTGCATGTGCCCAATGCATGACCCCCGCACCAAGGTGGGTGTGTATGAAGCCCTCCATCACAAAGCTCTTTGTGGCCATGCCCATGTTCGACCAGAAGAGGGATGACAAGCATTGGGACGATGAGTGCCTCACCCTTCTGTGCTCATTTGCACCAGACAGCGTGATGCAGCTGTGCACCTTAGGCAAGAAGCTGAGCGTTAAGATGTTAAACGAGTATTGCAAGGCAGTGGGGTTGCATGTGCCAGCCAACACCTTGCGTGCTGACCTACGATACATGGTGCTGGAGCATCTGAATGAGCAGGCAGAGTGCGACTGAGCTGGCTGTGTAAGCTGTGTAAGAAACTGGGCTCCATGCGTAAAGTGTACCGCAGTGTACCGTAGCGGAGAACTCTGCATCGGTGTCTGCATGGTGTTGTAAATCAGCACTTGAAAGGCCCATTGCGCAGAGCTAAACTGTTCGCGTGCCTGGCAGACTGCCGGTCACCGTAGGGTGCCAGCAGCTCGGGCGCGCAGGCGCAAGCGCGACGCAAAGATAAGGCGTTCCGCGTTTAATGACAACTCAACTCTCACCAGGCACGCCGCAGAAGTCAAATGTCCCTTATAGGTGGGGCCCGAACGAGATTTTGAACCACCGAAAAGGGGTGACGTGTGACGCTGGGTCGAACAAGACAAAACGATGGGAGGTGGGGCTGCTAGGCAATAGATGCTGCAGTTACTACTGGTTCAGCCTGTTGGGAGCATGTAATCACTCACGATAAATAGGGCCGACGCGAGGGCCTTTTTTGCATCGGATGGACATTCCGCTCCGATAGAACGATAGAGCGTTGAGTTTAAGGGGGACCTCGCTCTTGAATGAAGTCCTAACTCGCAGCGGTTGCGAAGATACATCGATCCGCGCGCGAGGTACCCCCCCCTTTTTGGGAATCTGTACAGATGCCCGTCTCATGGGCTCGCCATCTGTACAGATGCATGTCGATGGCCCCAAGGATATGCGGCATCTGTACAGATGCCTTCCTTGCATCTGTACAGATTCCTGCTTGTCGGCATCTGTACAGATATTTATATGTGTATCTGTACAGATTCTTAATTGTCGGCATCTGTACAGATATTCTTAAGTGTATCTGTACAGATTCATGCTTGTCGGCATCTGTACAGATATTTATAGGTGTATCTGTACAGATGCCGGGGGTATATCTGTACAGATTTTTTTTTGTATCTGTACAGATGCCAGGGTTTATCTGTACAGATGCCGGGGGTATATCTGTACAGATAAATATTTACGTATCTGTACAGATGGCAGGGGTGTATCTGTACAGATGCCAGGGGTATATCTGTACAGATAATTATTTACGTATCTGTACAGATGCCAGGGGTGTATCTGTACAGATGCTTAGGGTGTATCTGTACAGATAATAATTTACGTATCTGTACAGGTGCCGAGGGTGTATCTGTACAGATGCCTAGGGTGTATCTGTACAGATAATTATTTACGTATCTGTACATATGCCAGGGGTGTATCTGTACAGATAGTTATTTTACGTATCTGTACAGATACGCAAACCCTCCATCTGTACAGATAACAAGCCGCTATCTGTACAGATAGCTAGCTGGCATCTGTACAGATACGTAAACCCTCCATCTGTACAGACGCTAAAGTAAGAATATGTTTTTAAGTACCATGCAGCTAAACCGCATGCATACTACGGCCAATCCTCAAAGGAGCCACGATCAGCTACGAGTAGCCTCACAACTAGGATTAGACTCGCGACTTGGCGAACTAGCCCCCCTTCCTAGACACCATAAAACTCCGCCTCGCAGCCATCCGCGACCAGTCACAAAGAGGAGGCGCGACTAGGAGGTAGAAGGATCAACAAGCATGAACAAGCCGTAGCTAGGAGGCGCGGCGATAAGCACTCGGATCGGAGCAGCAAGGGAAGCGCATAGCGGTGGAGCTTAGGAGGTGCAACCTTGAGGTGCGGATAGGAGGTGCAACCATGAGGTGCGGATAAGGTAAAGATAATGTGCATGTTCGAACCGGGCGCCGAATCACACTCGAACCAGAACGAACGCCCCTCGGTTCGATCCCGCCGCTAGCCCACTTAGCGCGCAGCTCTAATGTGGTGCTACTAGAGCTGGGTGCAATTACATGCTCCCAGCAGGCTGACCCATCAGTAGCAGCTTCTGATGCTGCCCAACATCCCCACCTTTGTGCTGCCTGCACTTGCAACCTTGTTCTAGCAGGCTTAAGCAGCAACAACAGCTGCTGCTACTGCCTAGCAGCCCCAACCCCTTGCTGCCTGCACCTGCTGGGTGCTATCACTCACGATAAACAAGGACCGGTCGCGATTGGATCGACCATAGCTCATTGGAAAGAGGAGTAGAAGGCCGTTCGAACGGTACAAGTCTTACGTGAATCCGTGCATCCGTTGCGACGTAAATGGGCCGCGAATTTGTCAACCACGCATCTGTACAGATTCCTAAGGGTAGCTATCTGTACAGATGTCTATAAAGCTATCTGTTCAGATAGTTATTTGCTATCTGTACAGATGCCTTCTTAGCTATCTGTAAAGATGCTCATTTAGGGTATCTGTACAGATGTCTCTGAGCTATCTGTACAGATGCCTTTGAGCTATCTGTACAGATGCTTCTTTGCTATCTGTACAGACGCTTGTTTTGCTATCTGTACAGACGCTTGTTTTGCTATCTGTACAGACGCTTGTTTGAGTATCTGTTCGGACGCTTGTTACATATCTCCTTGTCCAAACACCCCGCAACACCTCGATACAACCCCGCAATACACATGCATTGACGCTCAAACATCTCGCAACACCTCGCTACACCCCCGCAAAACACATGCATTGACGCTCAAACACCTCGCAACACCCCCGCAAAACACATGTATTGACACCCAAACACCCCGCAACACCCCCGCAAAACACATGTATTGACACCCAAACACCCCGCAACACCCCCGTTCAACACCCAAACATCCCGCAACACCTCACTACGCTACTCCTATACACATGTCTTAGTCCACCATCACCCCGAGACACCTCCCTACGGGAATGCTAAGCATATGCATTAATGCATCAACGACTTGCAACACCTCCGCATAAGGTGACAAGGTGACAACACCATACAACACCAACAATGACATCACCAACAACACCAACAACAACACCAACAACAAGACCACCACACCATACACACACACCATGGTGACAACACGACAACACAACGACACACCACACCACACCACAATGACAACACAACAACATTGCAACAAGGCGGCAAGATGACAACGAGTATGGACGCTACAACAAGGGTGATGCTACACTCTCCTTGGTGATGTACTACACCGGGTGCAACTTCATAGGCTCCTCTTACGTGCTCCCGCTATCCTTCACCCGCCACACTACCATTGACGCCCACCTACCACACCTACACCTACACCTACGCCATGTCGCACAACAAGCACGGGCTGACAACCATCCAGCTATCGTCCCCTTAGGAGAGGGATGGGTAGGGTCATTGTGGTGTGTGGGCATGGCATGGCATGGGTGGGCTGGGTGGGCTGCTACTACGGGATCCCACTCCAAGCTGCCCGCTCCATGTTGCCCGCTCCGAGTTGCTACGCCAAGGGTAGGGTAGGGAGAGGGCTACTGCGCCAAGGGTAGGGTAGGGAGAGGGCTGCTACGCCAAGGGTAGGGTAGGGAGAGGGCTGCTACGCCAAGGGTAGGGTAGGGAGAGGGCTGCTACGCCAAGGGTAGGGTAGGGAGAGGGCTGCTACGCCAAGGGTAGGGTAGGGAGAGGGGCTGCTACGCCAAGGGTAGGGTAGGGAGAGGGCTGCTACGCCAAGGGTAGGGTAGGGAGAGGGCTGCAGCGTGTGTCGTGGGCGGGGGTGGGAAAGGGGGGAGGTAGGTGGGGTGGTAGACTTGGAGGTGGTGGGACAGGGTAGGGTAGGGGGAAGGGGGAAGGGGGAAGGGGGAAGGGGGAAGGGGGAAGGGGGAAGGGTGAAGGAGGAAGGGGGGAAGGGGGGAGGACTGACCGTGGGACCTGCAGGAAACAATGGGCATCTTTGCGGTTAGGCTGGGCAGCGGACCACTCATGTGCAAGGGCTGGCCACTCACAGTTTGCTAGCGCCTCTTCCATACCTAGTTGGCATCGCCTCCATGGCTGCCGCTCCTGGCTGCTCCTGCGCTCCATGCGCCTGCTTCTTGTGGTAGGGTGATGGAGGAGGTGGTGGGGGTGGGGGTGGGGGTGGGGGTGGGGGTGGGGGTGGGGGTGGGGGTGGGGGTGGGGGTGGGGGTGGGGGTGGGGGTGGGGGTGGGGGTGGGGGTGGGGGTGGGGGTGGGGGTGGGGGTGGGGGTGGGGGTGGGGGTGGGGGTGGGGGTGGGGGTGGGGGTGGGGGTGGGGGTGGGGGTGGGGGTGGGGGTGAAGGTGGGGGAGGGGGAGGGGGTGGGAAGGGGGATGGGTGTGGCCACTAGAACCTGCAAACAACAACAAGGGCATGACAGGAGGTCAGAGTTGGGACCACACAGTTACAAGGTCATGATAGGCGGTCAGAGTTGGTGAGGGATGTGAGATGATAGGTAGGGGTAGGGAGGGGAGGTGACGGAGAGGGTTGGGCCGGGCTGGGCTGGGCTGGGCTGGGCTGGGCTGGGCTGGGCTGGGCTGGGCTGGGCTGGGCTGGGCTGGGCTGGGCTGGGCTGGGCTGGGCTGGGCTGGGCTGGGCTGGGCTGGGCTGGGCTGGGCTGGGCTGGGCTGCTTCTGGCTGCTGCTCTGCGCCGTTGCAGCCTTGCCTGCAATCACCAAGCATACTACACATGTGATGCGCATGGTCAAGGCTGTTGCCACACTGCTGGCAAGCATGGCAAGCCTATGCTTATGCCACACACCTGTTGCTTTGAGTCATGCCATGTAGTTGTAGTTGTTGTTGTGCACTTGAAGTGTTTGACAACAAGACAAGACACGCTGAACATCCTCACTGCTCCGAGTGCTTATAGGTGGGGCCCGAACGAGATTTTGAACCACCGAAAAGGGGTGACGTGTGACGCTGGGTCGAACAAGACAAAACGATGGGAGGTGGGGCTGCTAGGCAATAGATGCTGCAGTTACTACTGGTTCAGCCTGTTGGGAGCATGTAATAGCACCCAGCAGGTGCAGGCAGCAAGGGGTTGGGGCTGCTAGGCAGTAGCAGCAGCTGTTGTTGCTGCTTAAGCCTGCTAGAACAAGGTTGCAAGTGCAGGCAGCACAAAGGTGGGGATGCTGGGCAGCATCAGAAGCTGCTACTGATGGGTCAGCCTGCTGGGAGCATGTAATTGCACCCAGCTCTAGTAGCACCTGTTACAGTTGTAGGGCGCATGCAAGTGTGACGTTGGCCATGAGATACCTGGACCCTGTAATGGGAACAGTGGGCTCAGAACCCAACGAGCTACCCCGCTCTAAGCTCGTGTATTTGGCATCTAGGCTAGGTCATCCTGCGGGAGTCGTCTTGGGGGTGTGAAGAAGCCTCAGTGGCAGCGAAGGGGCTCTGTGGCAGCTGTGAGCACTCCTGGCATGCCGGCTACACCAGGCCCACCAAGGCACGCCTAGGATGTTGCCCAACTGCCTAGTGCACAACATGTTGGGACTGACAAGATGTCACCGGACTTGGTGGATTTCTTGATCAAGAGTGGATGTAAGATCCCTCTCTCTTGTGCACCACTTGTTTCCCTAATCCGCTTCTCCGGCCATGCTTGCGTAGCTGGCTCATCCCCGCAGGGCAAGCTACGTTTCCTGATGCCCGCCAAGGTGCAGGGTGATGTGCGCTGCAAGGTGCTCGTTGACACGGGTGCTACTGAGTCATTTGTGGATGCTTCTTTTGCTGACAAACTGGAGGCCCCCGTGCGTCACCAGGATACGGTGCGCATCCGTGTGGCAAATGGTCACAATGCAGTCATCACCTCACAAGCTTTACTAAATCTATGGCTCTACCCTGCCCCATGTGAGCAACTGTGGTTGATGAAGATGCCTGACCTGCTGTGTGGTGTGGATGTCATACTGGGTAATGACTGGCTGGACGACCACCAAGCTGTGCTAGATTATGGATCACGGAAGTGCACCATTGTCAGTGGCATAAACAAGCATGAGCTCACCGGAGAGGTGCTTGCAGCCATGCCGCCCATGCACGTTGAAGTGCCCAAGCTGACTGCTGCTGCCCTAGGTCAAGCGGAAGCTGAGCTGTTCTTGTCTGCAAATGAGGCTGAGGCTTTGCTGAACCAAGGTGCCCGCGCCTTTGTCGCCTTGGTGCAATCTGTGCATGCGCCTGCCGTTGCGCATGGTGCGGTGCTGGCTGCGCTCCAGGACACGGATGTGCCTCCTCATGTTGCTGTCAGGCTGCAAGCCTTGCTTGACAAGTATAGCTCTGTTTTTGCTGAGTTTACAGAGCTCCCACCTGACCGTGGTGTGGGACACAGCATCAAACTGAAACCTAATGAGCCTATACCACACAGCCGGCCATACAAGCTAAGTCCCATTGAGCAAGCTGAGCTGGCAAAGCGCAAACCGGAGTACATTGCTAAAGGCTGGATTGAGCCTAGTGACTCCCCTTACTCCTCACCGCTGCTGTTTGTGGAAAAGAATGATGGCACACTACGCATGTGTGTGGATTTCAGGGCGCTCAACAAGATCACTGTGCGTGACAGGTTTCCACTGCCGCTCATCGATGACTTGTTTGACAAGCTGCAGGGATGCACTCTTTTCAGCAGCATGGATTTGCAGAGCGGCTACCATCAGATCCTGATCCCAGCTGAGGACGTACCCAAGACCGCTTTCAGCACCCCCACCGGACATTACCAATACAAGGTATTGTGTTTTGGCCTGACTAATGCACCAGCCACCTTTCAACGCGTCATGAACAACATCTTCCATGACCTGCTGGGCAAGTCTGTGCTGGTGTACTTGGATGACATCCTCATCATGTCACGATCATTGGAAGAGCATTTCATGCATCTAGAGCAGGTGCTCCAACGGTTGCATATGCACAAACTGTTTGCACGCTTGTCAAAGTGCTCTTTTCTGCGGGCCATGCTGAAGTTTCTAGGCCACATAGTTGGCAAAGATGGCATTGCTGTTGATCCAGCCAAGGTTGAGGCCATTCACAGCTGGCCTGTGCCCAGAACCCTGCTTGCTCTACAAGGGTTCTTGGGGGCTGCCAACTATGTGCGCCGCTTTGTGTTAGGGTTCAGCATGCTGGCTGCGCCACTCACAGATCTGGTGGGCCATAAAGCCAAGGATTTTGACTGGCAGGCCTGGAACCCCGAGACCTTAGCTGCATTCCAAGCATTGAAGCATGCTATTGCCCAAGTACCCATGCTTAAGCTACCTGATCACACGCGCCCATTTGAAGTGTGCTGCGATGCGTCCTTGCTGGGTGTGGGGGCTGTGTTGCTGCAAGATGACCACCCAGTGGCATACATGAGCAGGAAGTTCTCGGCGGCAGAGTGCAACTACACCACTGGAGAGCAGGAGCTGCTGGCACTGGTGACGGCATGCAAAGTATGGCGCTGCTATCTTGAAGGTGTGTCATTTGTCTTGGTAACTGACCACATGCCACTAACATACCTTCACACTCAGAAGGTGCTGTCACGGCGTCAGGCCAGGTGGATGGAGTACATGGCTAGGTTCAGCTTTGAGATCAAATACAAGCCTGGTGTTGGCAACCCGGCTGACCCACTCAGCCGGTATCCTGTCCTCGCAATGACGGTGTGGCTCCTTGCCATCACACGCGCTCAGGCTCGCTGTGTGACACCAAAGCACACTGCCAAGCCACCCACACAGCCTGATGCTGATCCTGTGACGGCGATGCATACGCCTCCCATGCCACCTTATGCTGATCATGTGATGACAGTGCCTGCAGCACACGAGCCTCCTCCTTATGATGAGGCTGCTGATTTGCTGCCACATGGTGATGCTAGCACTAGCTCCAGCTCTGACTCTGACTCGGACCAACTACGGGCTGGGTATGAAGATGATCCCATGTTTAAAGATCCTGCACAAACTGCTGTTATGAAGCACACAGATGAGGGTTTGTGGAAGATGGCTGACACTGATGTCTATGTGGTGCCCAACGTGACGGCTCTGCGTGAGCACATCTTGCATGAAGTGCACGATGCCGCTTATAGCGGCCATTCAGGTATCACAAAGACTCTGCAACGGCTGCGGGCTGTTTTTTGGTGGAGCACCATGAGAGAGGATGTGCGTCACTACGTGGCAAACTGTGATGCATGTCAGCACAACAAGGCTGCCACCCAGAAGCCAGGTGGGCTGCTACAACCCCTGTCCGTGCCTGGTTGGAGGTGGGAGAGCATCAGCATGGACTTGATTGTCAAACTGCCCAAGAGCCATGAGGGTTATGACAGCATCTGCGTATTTGTTGCCCGCCCCCTTAGATGGTGCACTTTGCTCCTTGCAATGAGTCAATGGATGCCATGGGGTTTGCCAAACTGTTCATCAAGCACATCTTCCGGCTGCATGGCCTGCCACGTGAAGTTATCACTGACCGTGGTGCCCACTTCCACAACCTTTTCTGGGAGGGTGTGTGTGAGCAGCTCCACATCAAGCGGTGCTTATCAACTGCTTACCACCCACAGTCAGATGGGCAGACTGAGCGCTACAACAGGGTGCTTGAGGAGATGTTGCGTCACTATGTGGGGCCTACACAGAATGACTGGCCTGACCACCTGCCTTGTGCTGAGTTTGCCGTGAACAACAGTTGGCAGGAGTCAATTCAGAATACCCCTTTCTTTGTCAACTTTGGGCAGTCACCGGTGACGCCAGTGTTGCTGGACCTGCCAGCTGGGCGGGTACCTTCTGCCCAAGCTTTCACCAAAGTATGGCAAGTGAGTGTGGCAAATGCACGCACAAGCATGGCACGTGCACAAGAACGCATGGCCAGATATGCCAATGCACGCCGACGTCCAGTGCTGTATGTGGTAGGGCAGCAAGTCTTGCTATCCACACGCAACCTGGCATTGAAGGCTGGTGCGGCGCGTAAGTTGTTGCCTAGGTACATTGGCCCGTTGTTGGTCTCAGCCTTGGTGGGGCCAGTGGCTGTGAAGCTGGTGTTGCCCGCATGCATGAGCCGGGTGCACCCTGTGTTTCACGTGTCCTTGCTGAAGCCGTACAAAGGCGATGTCCCACACCTGCCTCCTCCCCTTGAGTGGTTAATTGACAGGCCGGTGTATGAAGTGGAACAGGTGTTGTCGCACAGACGAGTGCGAAACGGGAAGGCGTGGGCCTACCTACTCAAGTGGAAGGGCTACGGCGTGGAGCACAACACATGGGAGCCGCGCAAGAACCTGACTGGGTGTGCAGAGCTTTTACAGGTGTACAATGTCGCGCACAACCTTAAGTAAATGCATGGGTGTGTGGGTGCCTAGGAATGTGAATGCAAGGCCGCGGTGTTTTCCGTTGGCTGTGTCTAGCGGCTGGCATGATGTCAGACCGCGAGTCGCCGGACGGTGGCGGAGAGGGGAAGCTGCTTTGTAGGAAGGGAGGAATGTTACAGTTGTAGGGCGCATGCAAGTGTGACGTTGGCCATGAGATACCTGGACCCTGTAATGGGAACAGTGGGCTCAGAACCCAACGAGCTACCCCGCTCTAAGCTCGTGTATTTGGCATCTAGGCTAGGTCATCCTGTGGGGTGCGTGGCTGACGACTCCCGCACGTTACAGCACCACATTAGAGCTGCGCGCTAAGTGGGCTAGCGGCGGGATCGAACCGAGGGGCGTTCGTTCTGGTTCGAGTGTGATTCGGCGCCCGGTTCGAACATGCACATTATCTTTACCTTACGTGGTCGTTCAATGGCATAGACTTCATGTTGGTTTGTGATGGCAGTGACTTGTTTGGCTGGTATAGTTGAGTACGGCTGACCCGTCCTGGTGATGAAAGCTGCAAGGGTACAACCTACACGTTGGCAAACAGGAAAGAGTGTGGCATATGAACTGAAACTGCGAACTATACCTTTGCTTCGCGTACATTTCATCACGGTCTGCGTAAACATTGCCCGCGGTTCACGTGCCCCCCCGGGGTTCCTAACGCTCTTGTAAAACGCATGTGACACGCCTGTGCACCAACTGAGGACAGGCATTGACAGTCGGCATTGGTAACAACACTTTTTACTACCAGGAATGGACCAGACCTCCCGGAGCGACTCGGGTTTAGAACTCCCAGCTGCAGCAGCTCTCGCTCTCGCAGCTTATCTCGGTTATGTAGTCTGTACCCTGGTGTACCAGGTGCCCGCGGCTGCTGCACGTCGCGCTCGCCTTGTCTCGAACAATTGCCTCATAATTGATGTTGTTCATCCGCAGGCTATAAAGGTACCTCGACAGCAACTGCATAGGCTGTATGGCGTCCAGGGCTTGATGCAGGCAGATGACAGGATGTCAGGTAGGCACTCCCCAGTCTTGCAGCCTGCCTTCATGGCAGCATGCTAAGAGGGTGCACTGTTACTCATGTCGCTGCAGGCCCATGGCAGCAAGACTATCATACGCGTGGCTGCCACAGTGTGGGACAGACAGGCTCCGCCTCCCCTGGGGGTGCCTGGCTCTCCTCTCGCTAAGGTGGCCCCAGGGCACTTGCCTGTTCATCATGCTGGCCATCACGTCGCATACACATCACGGCTGTTGCTGGAGGACAGACCGAGAGAATTGCAAACAGCTGCAAAAATACCCAGACAACCCACAGGTTGAGTACGGGGGCCTTGGTACCTGCTTATACATGTGACATCTGTCCGCCTCTTACTGCAGGCATAGATAGCAGCTATTTCAAGAGAGGAAAGCGGTAACCCAGCAGCGTGTGGTCCCAGTGTGATGGTGTGTGTGTGTGGTGTGTGATCACCAGCTGGGCCACTTATGCTCCACCTGCCCAAGCATAGTGTCTTGTGCTGTGTGGGTACTACATCCTTGAGCTTCATCGTGACTAGGGCTGCAGCGTAGCAGGGTTTGGTACTGGGTAGGAATGTTAGGGCGTCTATGTCTATGGTCATCATCAGAGGCAGCTGCAGCCACCACCCACCCACCCCCGCGTGCTCACGGTGAGGGTGGGTACTGGCGGGTCATTGTGGTCCTCTGCTTTAAGTAAAGCATTGCAGGCAGGTGGGCTGTTGGCATGTGGCTTTCAGATTGCTTGTAGGTGGGAAGGTCAGCATTTGAATCCTGGCGTGCTACCTGCTTGTGTGTGTACTTGTGTGGGGTGGCCTGGGTAGCTGTTTTCACATGCATCACAGCGCATGATACGTGCCAAGCCATTTGTAAAGCACATAGTGCATGGTATTAAGGAGTTGGGTAGTTGCATGAAAGCATGCTTGTCACTGGCAGTACTTGTTATGGGTATTTAATTTGTTTGAAAGGTGTTGTTGCCGTCTGATACTTTTTTGTTTTTAGGGATGCTTTTGGTTGGGCTGTGTGGGAGGGCTGTATGTGCTGCTGCTTGGGAGGGTGCAGTCCTTTTGCAGATCTTTTGCAGGCTACTGCTCAGGTTCAGCTGTGACACGTCCTGCGGAAATTTGAATATTTTTCGCATATCACGTACAGGCCATCCCAACATGTAAGACTTGCACCGCTCGGCTCAGCGAGTTGCCGTTATCCCCCTGCCGGATGTCCAACCTCGCAGCCCGCCGAGCATCTGCACCAAGTGAAGCCTTATGAAGTGCCCAGTCGACAGAGTGCGGTATGATAGACCCAGGGCACATCGCAAAGCTTTAAACCGCTCAAGTGCTGACTTGTTTGCCCCTTGCGAGTGGAACGGCCGACGATGCAGGTAAGAACATTGGCGTCTCTTCCATTGCGTAGCTGCAAGATTGAGCGCGTGAGGCTCACTAAGCGTGGACCCGACTGCATCCATGCAGGGTTGCTGCAAACCCGGCCATCGCTTTGGCCAGGGCGACTCCTGAGCTGAAACTACACCTGCAGGCTTGTTATAGCATAAGGTATGCACGGGAACTGGTTGCAGTGCAGTGCACACAGTGGGTGCTGAATGGCAGGGAATGTCACTCATCACACACTGTGTGGTGTCAAGGAGCACGGACGTGATATTTATAAACGAAACTGGTAGGGGGTGATAATGACGGTCTCAGCAATGCCCTGCTATGGTTTCAGCTAAAGGTAAAAATGCAGGCAATTACGGCATAGTTTCAACCAAAGAATGCAATGCTGTGAGTTATGCCATTGCCCTACAACGCAAACGTGCAAAACTTCCTAGGTGCACTGTGCAGGTACATACCAACGCTCGCACATCCCAACAACGGGTAAGATGTGCATCTGGAGGGTGTGCCCTTGCTACAGGTCTGAGCACCGTTCGTCTGTGTTGGTTGTGTCGATTGAGTCAAGTGCATCAAGCAATCCACCAACTGTCCTTGCTGGCGGACCCTTGCCTACCACGCCCCACAAATGCCTCAATTGATGTAGGGTGAGCTTAAGCGTGTTTTGAGGCAATGGCTGTATCGTGGAACTGTACATGGCCATAGCTTGGACTTGTTGTGTTGCCATCCTTGCCCGATTGTTTGCTAGCTCCTTAGCAGCCAATTGTTGCTCCACTGCCGTGGCCTTGCACCGATGACGTGTCTCAGTTGACGCAAACCTCATGGTTATGGACAGCTCCGCTGCCGCACGCTTCTGCCTTCTATGTTGCTCTTGTAGCTTGCGCCTATTGACCGCTTGTGATCCAGCCGTGATTGCTGAAGAGGTGGGAGTGGAAGTGTGGGCGGGGGCGGAGGTGGGGTGTGGGCTGGGGATGTCAGCACCGTTGGTTGCAGCTGAAAGCGAAGGGCTGGCAGCGGTGTTGATGGGGGTGGCTACAAGCAGGCATGAGGGGGCCTTGGCATCTGCCACGCACCGCCGCTTCGCAGCCCTGTTTGCTGCAAGGCTGTCCTCTGTGATGTATTGGTACCAAGTGTGCAATGGCTCAGTGTGGGCCTTGACATGGGCTGCCACCTGCGCCGCTCCCATCCTGTCAACTCTGCTGCTGCTCAATGGCTTCAGGGCTGTCTCGCACCCCGCGTTGGTGATGGGCACCGGACGATACACTCGAGCTAGATGCTCTTCAATTCTAGGTGTGAGGTGTCCAGTAAGGGAGGTGTACTGCAAGCACAGAGCACAATGGCCACAAGGACTGAGCACATGGGTGGTTGCCATCCCTTGTCCTACCTACTCATTACTCAGTACTCCCTTGTCCTACCTACTCAATAAGAATACCCGATGCTCTCACCAACAATTGTAGACGGGGTGTTGTTGCGTCCTGGGGGAGTTGGTCCAAAACCAGCCTTGCTGCGTGCCGACGTGCCGACACATCAGTATCGCCCAATTGGGCAAAGCTATATGGCATGTTGGCCATGAAGCTCATGCGCTCTGTATAGTAACGGCGGGTCTCAAGGATGATAGGTTGCACCACTACCCAAACTTGTTCGACAGTCAACTGAAAATCATGGCCAACTTGGAACACCTCATGGATTGGATGATGTTGCTCCTGACCTGCCTCAGGCTGTGTGCATACACGCTCGAGAAGATGCAACTCCTGTTGATGCCGGGAATGCCACTGACAAAAGTGCCTACTCTTGCCTGCTTGTGCCCATGACATGTAGGGTTGGAAGAAGCAACGGTTCATGGAAGCAAGCAGTGCACAATGAACTAGCAACTCGGAGGAACCTGTCAACAACATCTGCAATGCTATCAAGTTCGTATGGGAGGGTGTATTCCATGTGGTGGGTGGAGAGGTAGTTATGCGCTTGTTGAGGGCAGTGACAAGGCTACTATGGTGCTCACAACAGTAGAGAGCAATACGGCCATATGTGAGCCATCGTGTCGTGCACGCCTCCTCTACCAAAGGAATGCCAGGCAAAGGGTCCTTGCGGAACTCTATGCTAATGTGGTCCAACACCCAATACAAGTCAGTGTTGTACCCTGCCCTACTGTACAACTTGCTCTTCCCTGCTACCTCAAAACCATGCTTGGCTGTGTTGTGAAGGATGTGGCAGCAACAATGAACTGGGTACACTGGGTGTTGTTTAATCCCATCAACTTGCAACATGTGTGATAAGTGGGTCACTACACTGTTGTTGGTGCCCACGTTAGTGCTGCAACTGTCCACGGTGACAAATTGCACCTTCACACCCCATAACCCCACTTTGTCCATGTGCAATTTAATGGCCGCTGCTTCATGATAGGCATCTCGTGCTTTGGGGTGGAAACATCCTACAGTAAACTCCATTGGATCAGTTGCAGCCATTGGAGCCATTGGAGCAGCAGCCATTGGAGCAGCAGCGGCAGCCATTGGAGCAGCAGCCATTTGAGCAGCAGCAACGGCAGCCATTGGAGCAGCAGCCTTAGGAGCAATAGGGGCAGCCAGTGGAGCAACATGGGTGGCATGAGAACATGGGCGACTCAATGGGTAGTAGATTCTGCTCGATGCTTTGCAAAACCCTTGATGCCCACTGGTTATGCCGTTGCTCAGCCAGGTCCACCAGTGTAAACACACCATGAACCATAAGATCACGAATAAAACTCGCTCCCTGCAAATGCAAAGCGGCACCGGTTGCATTACTCATACATGATCATGATCATGCATGGTTACGTGAGCATTGCAGCCATTGGAGCCATTCGAGCAGCAGCCATTGGAGCCGGTTGCATTAGTCATACATGATCATGATCATGCATGGTTACGTCAGCATTGCACACACAACATGCATATGCATAGCACCACACCTGTATTGCTGTGCCTGATAACTCCAACCCATGCCACAAAGACTCGAGTCCACAGCGGCCTTGCCCGGCGTTGTCATATGGTACAAGCCCAAAAGAGAGTAACTGGGCCAACACGCACTGTTGGGAAGGGGTAGAACCAGGCGACAAGGAAGGCTTTGGGGCAAGGGTTGCGGGGGCTGCGGGGGCAAACAAGGATGCCCAACTCTTCCTCCCCCCCGGCCCCATGACACCGCCGCTGTAATTGCCTCCTTGGGAATGCACACCTTGCCCTCCAGCCCCCCCACTCCTGGGACCCATGCTGCTGCTGCTGCTGCCCAACACCGGGGCAGGTGGCGGGGAGCGTGGAGGGGGTGGTGCCCACTGCCCCAGCCCCACACCTTGCCCTCCAGCCCCCCCCCTCCCGGGACCCACGCTGTTGCTGCTGCTGCCCAACACCGGGGCAGGTGGCGGGGAGCGTGGAGAGGGTGGTGCCCACTGCCCCAGCCCCACACCTTGCCCTCCAGCCCCCCCCCTCCCGGGACCCATGCTGTTGCTGTTGCTGCTGCTGCCCAACACCGGGGCAGGTGGCGGGGAGCGTGGAGAGGGTGGTGCCCACTGCCCCAGCCCCACACCTTGCCCTCCAGCCCCCCCCCTCCCGGGACCCATGCTGTTGCTGTTGCTGCTGCTGCCCAACACCGGGGCAGGTGGCGGGGAGCGTGGAGAGGGTGGTGCCCACTGCCCCAGCCCCACACCTTGCCCTCCAGCCCCCCCCCCCCCCAGGACCCATGCTGTTGCTGTTGTAACCAATCACCGGGGCAGGTGGGTGTGAGCGTATGCTAGCCTCCATCTTCACCCGCTGCACACATTTGCAGTGGGCTACAAGGGGGAGGTGCATTGCATCACACCCAGCTCGGAGTGTTTTGTCAATAAGGTGGGCTGGCCCTAGAGCATCACCGCGCTCATAGCCAAGATGGGCCTGGCCGCTGTAGTTTGAAACATCGCGAAGTACTTCCCAGACTGTGTCTCTCCCATCCTCGTTGGGTGCCATGCACAAAGTAGTCCATGCTTTCCATTTGCCTTGCACGCATGGTGCAGTCGACACATTGCAGATCACGCAGCGGTCCAACTTGACCAAAGCGCCCTCCACCTGCACATCTTGCCCTTTGTAGGGATGTGGGAACGTTGGCATGTACCTGCAAAGTGTACATAGGAAGTGTTGAGTGTGGGGACTTGTTGGGCTATGACATCCTTCACGGCATTGCGGTCATTGGTTGAAACTATGCCGGAATTGCCTGCATTTTTACCTTTAGCTGAAACCAAGGCACAACACTACTGTGACCATTGTCAACACCCCTTATCAGTCTCATAGCTTGCTTTTACGTCCGTGCCCCTTAGCACCACACAGTGTGCGATGTGATGTGATCCCCTGCCATTGTGCACTCGCTGCATGCATGGTGGTCCAGCCAATTCTATTGCGTACCTTATGCCCAAACGAGCTTGAAGGTATAGTTTCAGCCCAGATGTCGCCCTGGCTAGACCGGGGGCGGGGTTTGCAGCACCCCTGCATGGTCGCGGTCGGGTCCACGGTTGGTGAGCCACACGCGCTCATTGTTGCAGCTATGCAACGGAGCAAGTGCGAGCTGTCCTTACTCGCAGCTAACCCAGCAGGACGGCCGACGACATGTGTTCGGGGAAAGTTTGCGACTCGAGCAACGAGCGATACAGGGCAACACACAGCAATTTCGGCCTTGCAGCTATGACGAAAACAAGCTTGGCATTAAGGTGTCGACTTTGGCGGGCGCAAGGAATAAGCGGGGGACAGCCCTGACTGGACCTCTACAACAAGCGGGTGCAGAAATCGCGGCTCGAGGTGGCCTGGTTTGTCCATGCTGGCCCATTCGAACATTTTCTCACGGGTGTCACAGCTGACTCAGGTGTTTGAATAGCAGTGGTGGCCATAGCTTGTGCTGATAACACTTTTCAATGTTACGTGCAATGTTGTCCAAGCATATGTTGTGGCATGTACGAACAGTCAGAACTTGGCCATTAGTGCCGCATGATGGTGGTTGCTGCGCTTGTAAAGTATGGCAAGTAAGGCATTGTGGGTAGTAGGCCGGCGCCGAAGGGGCTCATTCCAAGTCGTTTAGCTTACAGCTTGATTGACCGTGCTGGCCTCAACGACTTCCCGTCCGAATGCTATAAATCCTATGAACTGCGGAAACCGTTTATTGCTAACAGACACAAAAGTCCGAAAACTCAGCGCCTGACAGCACGATGACCAGCCACGCCTCTCTGGCAAAACTAGGCAAGCATTCGCGGAAGGGGTTGTGCGTTTGACTGTTCAGCTGCTCACCCCTGGCTGCTGCGCGTGCTCTACAACAGTCATCGACTGCACGGCCAGCCTTCTCTCCCGGTCCTCGCGCTCCCGGAGATAGCGGAGATGCCGCTTCTCAAACAACGCCTCGCCCGCGATGAGCGCCATGTTGCGCGCCGTCTTGATCTTGCGCATGACGTCCCGGTGCGCCACGGGCGGAAGCCTGGTTTTGGATCTGCGCGCACCAGCCCATAGTGCGTCTTATCGTGTCAGTCGAACAAAGTCGAGCCGTACGTCTGCTTGGAACACTGCAGCAGGTGTTGAAGCCATGCGCGACCACATGTGTGACATGTGGGCGGCTGTAAAGGCAAGTCGCAAAGCAAGTTGTCATGGAGAGTTGCCAAGTGATGCCAGCTGTGTCAAGTCGTCACGGCAGGTTGCATAGTGGTGGTGCATGGTTAAGACCAGATTCCAGTCACATCCATGCAGAGGAGTGGTGATGTGCATACCCTGATGGACAGTGGTGCACTAATAACGTGAAGATGTGGCAAGGGCCTGTCTTAAAGCACTCACATGGACAGCCAAGTGAAAGGCAAGCTCACAGGGCCAGTAGATGTGACGTCATGCTGCTGTCAGAGCCCCTTAGAACCACATCAACAGGCCACTCACATCACCCAAGAGCAGCAGATTTTTACTGCTAGCGCCATGGATAGCATGCACTGCCCATGCGCCCATGATGAGGCTGTACTGCCACTACCCTTCCCTGCATGCTGCTGACTGCACCCCAGTCATTGACTGCATGCCTGGCTGCTGACTGCCGCGCCAGTTGCTGCCGAGCCAGGTGCTGCTGAGCCAGGTGCTGCTGAGCCCCACAGAGGTGCAGTCCCACCCACCTGGGCAGCAGCTTGCCTGCTGGTGACAGAAAGTTCTCTAGGAAGCCGACGTTGCGGAAGTCCGAGTGCAGCTGCACGTCTGCCAGCTGAGGCCTGGCCCTGGGGGTACGCTCCTGGGTACGCCTGGAGTGTTCAGAGTACGGGTTCAAGTCCTGCACAGCCCAACACATATAGAAGCAGTTGGCGACGTGACAAACACAGCATTGTACTCACCATCACTACATCATGCCATCTGCTTCCAAGGGGCATATGGAAATACATAGCTGATCAAAGCAGGCATAAGATAGTCATAGATGGCAACAAGGTCGTAATGGATAGACGGCAACACATGGAGGATTTGCATGTTTTATAGGTGGCACATGGTCATTCATGTTAAGGCAGCATGCCGCATGAGGATATAATCTGTTGCTAGGTGTGCCCATGCTAGCCCCCCTGGTGCCTGCACGCAGCACTAGGCGAGGCGGCGGTACGAGCCACTCAGCAGCAGCAGGTGTGTGGATGATGACACGCACTGGAAGCAGCAGTGCAAGCCCCTTGCAGCGGGTGCAGAGGCAAACCATAGGCAGGTCAACCGCTCTGCCCAGACTGCTGTCATACAAAACCCAGCAGCAGCAGCTGCAAGCAGAAGCCAAGCAGGGTGGGTAGCATATGCGGCTGTACCTGACCCATGCGTGGCTGCACGGGAGAGGCATGCAGCTCTAGACAGGAGGTCAGAGCCCCTGAAGGATGGCTACCCCATGCAGCGGGGACATGGCAGTTTGGCAGTAGACAAGGAGGGTGCTGCTATGCTGGGCACCACCCAGACACTGCCCTCAACCAGCTCATCGCCCGATGCTCCCGGACCCAACCCCACCACCTACAGCCAGCCAGGAGGCTAGCTAGAAGGCTGCACTGACCAGAAGGCTACGCTGACCAGAAGGCTGCACTGACCAGAAGGCTGCACTGACCAGAAGGCTCTGCCGCCCCTCAGACTGTCCCTCAAACACAAGACTGCAGCCTCAAAGACTGCTCCCAGAAGCAGGTCAGAAGGGGCATTTTGCAACCTGACCACCCCCGCGCTGCAGGCCTGCTTGCCGCTCAGCCTATGGCCCCAGACCCCACCCGCACCACCGGTATGAAGTGTTGGGGCAGCTGCGGGGGACCCCTGAGCGAACCCACAGCAGCAAGGCATGCAAGGATACCTGGGGCTGGGGAGAAGGCTGCGCTGATCTCACTCCACATAAAGAGTGACCACACACTCTGTAAGACAACTGCCTAAGGTCACCTCAGTTTGGTGTGGTGCACGAGGTCCACCAACACATGGACAGCCAGTCCTTGGTCGCGATGCAATGCAGTCAGGGGCTGCGTGGCCTGGCTCGGGACCCGGCACCCCAAAGATCTATTCCTTTGGCTTCTGCTTTGCCTGTGAGCAGGCCATGGAGCCAGGACTGTGGATGCTGGTGCGAGCCATCAGGCTGGACCCAGCTGGTCAACTCAGCTACCAGGGTTGCCACTGCCACTCCCCACCTTCCCACCTCAAGACTCCTCATGGTCACCAGCATGCTCAAACCTGCCTCATGTGGGCCACCCTATATGAACCCTTTTCTGGCCGTCTCAGCCTCAGGGGCCTGGAATCCCAGCAAAGTGTTTGCTGCCAGCAACTGACATATGACTGCCAGCTGCAAGCTCTTGTTGTATGCCAGCCCAACATTGACCCCATGCCAGCTGCTTGCCACTGCTGTAGGGGTTAGGGTTGACTTAGGATTAGGCCTTAAACTTTACCCTAACCCTCTGCCACTGCTGTAAGCGGTTCACACAACACGTCAGCACGGAGCTCGTGGGTGGCAGTGTGGAGCCTTTGCTCACAGCCATGCGATGCTGGGGGTGGCAGGGGAGTGGTGCATGGGGGTGCAGCATGCGGAGCCCCTGGTCAAGGCCATGGCACCAGCACCATCATCAGCAAACAGCCAGGGCATTAGAGGAGGGAGCAACAGGCAGCAGGCAGGCATTAGCCAGGCCACCAGCAGCAGCACCACCAAAGGCCTAAGCAGCTGACACCCTACCGATAAAACTTCCCTGGCCCCAGCCCCCATGCAGATGCAGCACCGTGAGTGCCTTGACTCAGGAGGACAGCAAGGGGTGCGCATACATGGAATAGAGAGGATAGAGCCAATGGAAGAAAAAGCTCACATCTTGCTGTCCTGCTGGGTGTGTGCATGTCTAGGGTGTCTAGGTGTAGGGTTGGGTGTACGGGCACCGCTACAAGGGGCAGTTGTAGTGTACCCCAGTAAGTTGTAGTGTTCCCCAGTGTGGGCTCTGTCCCAGCAGCTGCGACAATCAAGTGACATCAGCACCACACGCCTGCTAACTACTTTGCACAGCTGACCATGACCTGCTATGGCGACCAGAAATGAGGAGTTGTATGAGGGGTGTTCAGCCATGCACCCTTGCAAGCACCTTGGCTTCAACTATGGTGCAGGGCATGCTGTGTTGTATGGGGCGTTGCAATGCCTGGCATGCCTGAGATCCTTATCCTATGTGTTGCAGCAGCGCCAGAGCCATGCTTGGGTGTGCCATGTGCTGGCTAACGCTCTGCATACTTGATTACAGTGATGATGGGCATAAGGATGGCATGAGGATGAGGATATGGATGTGTAAGCAAGCTATGGAATAAATGCCCGTCTCCAATGGCATCGTCTCACCGCTGGCTCATATGTTTGGCCTGGGAGGAAAGTGCGCCTGGGATGCAAGCGGGGCTGGACTGACAGCAGGTCGCCATCACCCTCCCTGGAAGACGGCACAGCGCCTGACACAGCTGCGAACCCAAAGCGCTTGCTGATCAGGCTTTCACCAGCTGTTGCTGTTCTTTGTTCAGACGCCAGTGTCGAGCCCACCGGCCCTGACATGCTCGCTGCATCCAAGTCGTCTGGGGTCTGCTCTGCTGTCACTGCATGCAGCTGCTCCGCTGAGATGTCAAATGATGTGCTCAGAGGCTGAGCTGTGCCAAAGACGTCCTCCAGGCTGCGAACCACTTGCGCCACTTGCGGACCGGGCTGTTCAGTTGCCTTGGGTGCTGCATCGGCTGATGATAACGTCGACGAGGATTCGGGTGCTGCCGGTGGCGACTGCGCCGATGACAAAGGTCTGGTGAGCGATAGGCACCTGTGCAGGTATGTCAAGCTGAAGACACAGCTGGGAAGAGAATGCAAGGAGGCAAGCATGATAGCATTGTGCATGAACACCCATAGCCGCTGGGCGCAGCATAGTCACACTTTTCAGTGATAATCAGTGCAAGTGCGCACGAGCGAGACTAGAAAGCCACTCATATTGACTGAGATGAAGATGAGACAGGTTCATGCACGCAGACTTGGCAAGGGCTCGGGCTCAGGCTTTAACCTGTACCTGGGGAGCCCCTACACGTCTCCACAACAGGTAGTGACTGGTGATATTGTGTACCTAATCTAGGACGGGCCTGTGTCCTTTACCCAGGAACTGCTGGAGCCCTACCCTATGCATGCTCTTGCTCGAACATCTCCCCTATGTAAGGGGCTGATGGTTTTTTTGTTTAATTCACGGCATTATACATCATACAATCATGGCGTCCCCAAGCTACGGCTTCAAGTGGTAGACCGACTAGACCACGGCCGTAGTCAGAGGAGGTGGGCCTCGCTATGCCTGCCATACTGTGCTGGGCGATACATTGTAGTTGTGCTGAGCCTGCAGTTGTTAGCCAGTATTTGCACTGCTTTCACAAGACACAGCTTGCACGACACATTGGTTGCACAGATGTTGGGCTGGCTAGGTCAGCTCCGATCCTGGTGGCATTTGTCCATTGCTGTCCAAAGGCTCGAGCTCAGGGTTGCATCCTCCCTCTCTTTGGCAGCCACACCGTCGGCTGTACACCTTCCACGAGGCACCGACTTGACAAAGCAATAGAAGCACTTGCCGCCCAGGCTGATGGTCTAGCTCATGGAATAGTGCATGGGATCAAGGAGTTGGGTAGTTGCATGGAAACAAGCTTGTCACTCTCGCGTTACGGGTACTTCATTGGTTTGGGAGGTGTTGTTGCCATCTGACTGTTGTCTGTTTCTTCAGGGATGCCTTTGGTTGGGCTGTTTTGGGGGGCTGTATGTTTAGCTGTGCAATGCAGCTCTGAACATGCAGCGCATTGGGGAACAACAACAGTCATCGACTGCACGGCCAGCCTTCTCTCCCCGTCCTCGAGCTCCTAGAGATAGCGGAGATGCCGCTATACGAACAACAGCAGCGTGACCAGCCAGTGCGGGGCCTGATGTGGTGCCCGGTAGTGGCCCCCCGCAAGCCCCCACAGGCCCCATGCAGCAGCCAGGGAGCCACATCGGCAGCAGCCTTAGAGCCTGGGCCCAACACTCCTCCTCCAGCCAAGCGCAGCAAGCGCACCGAGGCTGAGCCAGAGGCAGCTGAGCCCACCCAGCCCACCAAGGCCAAGGGCAAGGCTGCCAAAGCCAAGCCAGCCTCACAGCCAGGCAGGTGGCTGGACAGGGACTGCAATGCAACGCTGAACATGGAGCGCACTGGGGAGAGCAGGTGGCGCCCACTGGAGCTGTGCTACTGGCCACAGCAGGGAGCTCTGCCAGCCATGGCACAGGAGGGAGCTCTGCAAGGGCAAGGAGTACCCTGGCCTGGGCTACAAGCAGCTGCAAGACAAGCCACCCAAGGCCCAGCAGCAGCAGCAGCAGCCTGCTGTGGCACAGTAGTGTGTGCCCCCCTGTGTTGAGCTGTCAGCTTACAATCAGCGCATGTTTCTCATGCCAACTCTTCACAATAGCCCTCACGATCAGGCAGTAGTGTAGGTGATAGGTACTCATGCACCATGTCCATGGGCATTGGGTATACTCCACACAGCCCATTTACACCGTTTGAGTTGGGCCACTAGTGGTATTCCCGCTAGTGGTCACTAGTGGCCACTACTGGTCCGGCTCAGATGGAGGCTCTAGTGAGGCGCAAGAAGGGTGCAATTGAGCCCAAGCAAGCAAACGATGGAATGCACATGTAGGATCCAATCCAAGCTATACACCAGCACTTCCGGAGAACGATGCAACCCTTGAGACTGACCCGGGCGGTGACCCTTGGCTATGGCATGCATGCACTGCCATCAACGCTGAGGACTTCTAACATCAGCACTGCCTCCTGGTCCCCGATCACTGAAGGCACAGTCAGCAGTTGCTGTCTCGAGGCCAGATCAGCTCAGTTGAGTGTGCCTCTTGACCTGCAGCCTGCACCACGTGGTGCCAAGCAAAGCAGTATGACGTACTAGCAGAGTGTGCAGAAGACCTCCACCCCTCGCCGCGTGCCCCAACTGCCTGGTCCTCAGTGCTTGGTACCAGGTGGTAGTAGGCCTCCTCCTCTCCCAAGCGCTCGTCAAACGTGTGTGGCATAAAGGAAGGCGAGAAAGACGGGATCAAGAGAGGAGGGTGTGGTATTGTGTGCGGCTGTGTCAGAGAGGGAGACGCAGGTTAGCCAAGGCAGAGCCATTAGTCGATGCACAGTCGGCATTGCCAAAGCACCAAACATTGCTTAGGCAGCTAGCTATGCCAATGGGGCTGAGCCCCTCTGCAGCCCCTGCACCCAGGCCAGCTCCAGCTCCGCTAATGGTACCTAGTGGTCCCTAAGGCCCTAGTGAGGGACGAGGGGGCTGCAGAAGGGTTGGAGGAGGCTGGTTTGTGAGAGATATGCAGGGGGGTGGACATTCTGATTAGTGCGGGTGGCGTGGGATGTGCCAGTACTTCACAAGCACTAGGCTATCTCTATGTAACAGAACACAACACAGCGCAGCTTAACATCGAGTTCGACAGGCACATCCGAGCTAGTAAGGTCACGAGGAGCGGCTTGCGTGCGGCTGGTTCAACACGGCGTGTCAGTTCATGGGGCTAGCCTTTGCGCATCGACTCGACTCAATAACATGAAAGAAAGCAGAACGAGCGAGCAAGGAAGTTGAGGCTCGGGTACAGAACTAAGCAGCTCGGCAGGGAGGGATTCTCAATGAGAACTAAACTCGTTGGCTCCGTGTGAGCTCGAGCATGGACGGTTCGCGACTCGAGGTGTCTGGCGTATTCAACTATTCGCATCGTGTCACCGCCACCGTGTCCAGCACTCGAGTGAGTCGTTGGCAGCACTATTCGCCGCACACCTTCGTTGACACCCCGCAGACGGCCTCACTATACGCCCATCTGATGCTTTGAGGCACGGCAATAACACAACAGGAGAATAGCATTGTTTTCCACCGCAGGACGCAGTTCCATCCCTCAATGTCCGACGAAGGAAGTCCCACGGTAAGCGCCTCTGCAGCATAGAATTCAATAGCGACTTGCAGCGGTTCAGCACATCAGAAGCAATAGCCCGCAGCCCGCAGTTTGCAGCTTGTTTGCAATCCACGGCCTCGACGATGTAGCATGCTGCGTCGACCTCCCGAGTATTCCTGGCTTTCATGGCACAGGCGTTCATGACGCCTTGCTTTGTGCGCCTCGCAGTTCGCCACTAATCTCCCCCAGCCAAAGCCTTCCCCACCTGCGGTGATGCCCGAGGTCAGCGGCCCCTCGCCCCTCTACCAGCTCCATTGCATCTGCTGTGCACCCGTGTCAAGGCAGCATGTAATGCACGAAGGTTGCCACAGCAGCAGTCACAGCAGTAGTCTTCTGCAGGTCTGTTGCTTGTTCACACCGCTCAGCGGCAGCCAGCACTTGTCCTTAGAATGCTGGCGATGGCCGCCGGCTGGTGCTTCCCATGGTCAAATGGGCCCCCTTTGCTCTTCAAGATGTTCATGAAGCTTTGCTCTTGCATACACACCTTCCCAATCGGCCCAGCGGGCAACAAGTACCAAAGCAAATGCGGAAGCAGGCCCCCCCCCTTGGGGTGCTGTTTTTGTCTGCATGGAGTACCTCCCACATACATGGCATGGGTGCCTACCGCGTACATTTTTGCCTGACCTGCTGCTGCTGCTGCTGCTGGGCCTTGCGCGGGCAGTCTCGCAGCCGCTTGTAGCCAAGCTCTGGGTACTCTTCGCCCTTGGCTGGCAGCTCAGGCAGGTCCAGCCACCAGCACAGCTCCAGCAGGCGCCACTTGCTCCCCCCATTGCGCTGCGTGTTCAGCGCTGCATTGCAGTCCCAGTCTGCCAATCTGCTTTGCTGGTTTGGCTTTGCCCTTGCCTTTGCTTTTGCCTATGGTGGGCTGCATGGTCTCAGCTGCCTACTCAGCCCTGGCTGGCGGGGTGTGCTGGGCCCAGGCTTCGAGGCTGCTGGCTGTGTGGCTGCCTGGTGGTGGGGTGGTTGTGAAGGCTGGCCTGGGGCCACTTCAGCCTAGGGCTACTACCCCGCACTGGCTGGTCACACTGCTGGCTCCATGCTGGGCGCAGCAGCTGGTGCTGCACCTGCCATGTTGGAGTTTCCCAGCCTGCAGGTCTGGTGGCCTCGTGTTTGAACACCCTGCCCTCACAGGGCTGGGGCTTCATCACTGCTGAGCTGACCTGGCTGAACGCACCCACTAGCACCATCCTGCCCCTGCTATGTGCCCTTGGGCCTGCGCACCACCTTGCAGTGTGTCAGCACCCCAGCCTCCCTGGGTGCTGATGCCAACTGCGTCAAACAAGACCACCAGCTGCTTGACACACTCCTGGCACTCCACAGAAACCTCAGCCATCTCCTCCAGCTGCACTTACGCTCACAAGGCACACGGGGTGGCTGACTTGGTGGCACCAGGTTAGGCATGACACATGGGTGTGGGGGCAGTGGCAGGATGTGACATGTGACCTTTCCAGCTGGTGCCCATACCAGACCCACTGACGTAGCAGTGGGTGGTTGCCTGGCCTTTGGCCCTGGGCTTTGTCATGGGGGAGCCGGCCTGGTGCGTTGGCTGTTGCCCCTGTTGCCCCTGACGTCTGAAGTTGCCCCTGCTGAAGATGGCCATGGCTGCGTGTCCAGCAGCTGGGTGGAAGCACTAAGTCACATCAAGCGGGTGATTAGCCAGCAACCTTGGTTAACATTGGCTGACTGTACTGCTCGATCCAGCGAATGATGTGCCCCCCATGGCTCCATGCCCCACTCTCCTAGCATCAATGGCAAAGTTTGCATGCACTAGGGTTCTCAGGTACTGCACTGCGTCGATGGCAAAGCATGTCGCTGCTCCTGTGACCCTGCCATTAGCACCTCAGCTACACAAGAGCTGCTCGTCTGCTTGCATGGGATGCTGCATCCTCGTAGGATCTCTCCCAGACCATAGATGAGTACAACCTGTCACTCTTCGGTGCACGAGCGCCTGGCGAGGAGGCTGGGCCCCGGCCTGCTCCTGTCACACCAGTTACACCCGTTGAAGGAGTCCTCGGGAACGGGACACACTCAGCTTCCCTTCCTGCTCGCGGTGAAGATGGCTACGTGGGAGAGGTGGAGGAAGACGGGTCGTTTGAGTCCATCGGCAGCGATGAGGAGGAGATTCAGGCGGAAGTTGGAGGCCAAAGGGCTCCACAAGCTGCGAGTGCGGCCAACCCTGGCCCACAGACACCAGCAGCACCAGCAGCAGCGGCGGCAGCGGGGGCTGCGGCCACAGAAGCTGCGAGTTTTGGCAAGTCAAATGGCGACCCTGCAACACCAGCCAGCACGGCAAAACCCGATGCTATGACCGCCCGCGGCAGTCGGGGCAAGACTCGAGCCTCGAACCCCACAGGAGCACCAGCAGTAGCTGGGGAGCGCAAGCCAGCGCAGCAGCAACGCGTCAGCCCTCCCGTGGGCCCGCTGCCTCCCGTGCACGACCGTTTCAAGAGCAGGAACCCTGTAGACTGGGGCATCGACGACGGAATGTGCAGCGGTGTGGTGCCATGGACGCCAAAGCGCAACAACAGCCATCAGCCGGTCGCAAAGCTGGTCAGCTGGCTGTGGGGCGAACACAATCGAGAGAACCAGCCACCTGCCCTGGTTCATATCATCCCAGTCAGAGCCTCCGAAGACATGCTGCTGGAGAAGCTGAAGCCAGATCTGAAAAAACAGGCGGAAGAGGTGGGTCGAGGATGTAGGAGTGTGGCGTAGGATGAGGTGGAGTCTTGGGTCTGGGCTGAAGAGGCTGAGGTACAGCACCACCCGCTGCCGCTGCTGTGCCTACCACCGCCAGCTGTAACAAGCAATGCTACTAAAAGTTCTTGGGACTGTTGCTGCTGTTCTTCCTGCTGCCTGCCCATCAGCAGCCGAGGTGCACTAAGCATCGTCAATGCAGCTTGCCTGAGCCTCCTTGCCATGCCACACTTGTAATCTTTGACCGTGGCATCACTGCATGCAGTCATGTCGCCCAGACTCCTTGCCTACCAAGACACTGACTGACTGCCTGTCTCATGCGCATGCAGGAACTGCCCAAGGACCACCGCGTGTACATGACCAAGGGCACGTTTTCACTGGTACACAAGGACAGCCCTCGGTGGCCTTACAATGGCATTCACGGGGAGTCTGGCAACTGGGTCATCGTGGCTGGCATTGTGCCTGCACCAATGACGCGGGAGACGGATGGCGTGCTGCACGGCAAAATGCTGGTGGTGAGGTCCTGCTCGCATCACAACTGCAGCCAGCAGGACTCACATGAGGGCAGCCGCTTGACTGAGCATACAGATGACGGTGGGGTAGGATCCTGGTGGGAGGGTGACGAGGCAGGTTGGGAGGAAGGCATAGAGGCCTAGCATTGCACACGCTGCTGATGCCCCTGCCCCCGCCTGGCCGACTGTTAGGGTAGGGCATGGAGGTGACACTTGCATGGCCTCGGCCACATGACTGATCATTTGAGGTGGTGGTCATCAGGCGGATGGGAGGGCAGGGCAGTGGGTGGGAGAGCAGCAAGGATGGGTGGGAGCGGTGGGTGAGGGGTGGGAGGGCTCCTCTGCCTCCATGCTGTGCGGTGCGTGTGTGCATCCCAGGACGTCATTTGGACCTTGGGCAGAGTGTGGATAGAGACGCTGCTTACCCGGACCACATGCCCCTTTGTTTATGGCATCCTTATTGGCTTGGCTGTATTATTTGTTATGTTTTTTTGTTTATGGCTTTGTAAAGCGTGTCGTGCGCACAGTGAGTTGACTGGCTGACCTCCTGTGCACCTGCCTGCCTAATGAGAGTGGGAAGGAGAGCTCCTGTGCAAGTGTGCCTGCCTGCTCTTTCTGTCTCATTGTGCGCAGGTCCTTCAGTGGACTGGTCCGCAAGAGAAGACGCCTGATAACAGTGCCAAAGATGCGTCCCAGCGGGCTTCAGGGGCCAAGCGGGGCAGCGGGGGCAACAGCAGTCAGGCGGGCAGGGGCAAGGGGGCCCGCATGACGCCTGGCAGGGGTGGGGCACCAGTGCGTAATCTGGATGACCTGGCAGATGCGGCGGCAGTGGCAGATGAGGCAGGGCAGCAGGGCCGCAGCTGGCAGCCGCAGCAGACGCAGGGTGAGGGTTCAGAAGGAGGGGAGGAGCAGCAGATGGGGTTTGACGAGGAGATGCAGCCGCTTGAAAGCATAGTGGGACAGCAGGCACGGGTGGGGCAGGGAGCTGCTCCCAGCAATGCTGGCCAGAGGCATGGGGGTCAGGCAGGTGGGGCAGGCAACAGCAGGCCACACACGCCCAGAGTAGTGGAGGAGGTGTATGAGCTGGATGCCTCACAATCCGCTAATGAGGATGATGAGCAAGAGCAGGGCCAGCAGCAGCAGCAGCAGCAGCAGCAGCAGCGTCAACACCCCCAGCAGGCCCAGCACAAGTCACTCCAGGAGGAAGAGGGACGAGCGGCAAAGCGCCCAAGAGCAGGAGCCCAGCCTGCCGCCAGCGCCCCTCCGCGATCTACAGCCCCTTCACGAAGTGACGCGGCAGCACTGACAGGGCCCCGCAGACCCCCTGACACACAGACTCCCCTTCGTGAGCCTGTCACGCGTGACTCACTCCGCTCGCCCTATGTAACAGCGGGAGCAGCAGCAGCAGCTGGAGCAGCAACAGCGGCACGAACACCTGCAGCGGCAGCTACCGAGGCGAAGACAGCCACGCCAGCTGGGGCTGCAACAGGGTCAAAACACACCGCACCAACAGGAGCACCATCAGGGTCAGCTACGCCAATGGACATGGCCTCGGAGTGTGAGTGGTCGGAGTCTTTGCAGGTGGCGGCCCGCCCTGAGAACAACCCATCGATGAAGATCAGGACTTTTTACAGACGCTTCCGTGACTTGACCGAAGATCTGGAGGAGGTCAAAGTGGACATTGGTAAAGCTCGGGACCTTATGCAAAAGGCTCGATCCAAGAATCCAGGTGAGTTCAGTCCGCCGAGCTGCTGCAAAGCTGCTGCTGCCAGCCTAGTTGCATGGCAGGAACACAAAGTAGTTGCATCTGATGGTTAGAAACAAGCAAGGAAGATGGTGCAAGCTGTAGCCTCTGTGCAGCGTCTCCTCTGTGTTGCTTGATGGTGGCAATAGTCATCATGATTATACAGCAGTTGTCAGCATTGCTGCACTGATGCCATGGCCGCACGGCTCGTTCTGTTGTTGTTGATGTACATCACTTACCCGCCAGCCTGGTGGCTGCTGCCGCTGCTGCTGCCGCTGCTGCCGTGGCTGCTGCTGCTGCTGCCGTTGCTGCCGCTGCTGCTGCCGCTGCTGCCGTGGCTGCTGCTGCCGTTGCTGCCGCTGCTGCCGCTGCTGCTACTCCTACCAGCAAAGCTACAAGCGATGGTCCATGTGACAAGGTTGCTCCTCCCTCCCAGTACCTCATATGTCACACTCGCTGTGCGTTGCTGCAGACTTGGAGCACTGCCATCACGAGGACTTAGTGCTCAAATGCGAGCAGCGGAACAAGCAGCTGCAGCGAGACATGTGGCGGCTGCAGTTGGAGTGGTTGGATTACAACACTTGAGCTTAGATGGCTAGGTTGCGACGGTGGCTGGTGTCGCTAGTGCTTGGGGGCTGCTTCAAGCGCTTGCTCCGTATGTGGTGGCAATCATGTGTGTTTTGTCTGAGGTTGGACTGCAACCAGCGACCTCCTCAGAACCATGGCGCTAGGGCAACCCCGACCCGAGTGTCTGGGTATGCGGCCCTCGGGCTGTTCTGCATGACCCAGCTGCCCTGTCTGACTGTCTATGTCAACGTGAGTGTGCACTGACGCGGGCGAGGCATGGCTGTGGATGCCTGCACTTATGCCGTCAATTGTGCATGGGGACATTGCTTTGGATGGATCAAGGGATGCTTTCATGGTGTATATCATCTTCTCTGCCTTCGCGATGCCCAACATGTGTTGTAGTGCCCGTCTTACCACATAGGTCAGGCCTCACGCTAACCAGTTGCACGTGCCGTTGCTTTGTGTGGTGTGTCGTGTGCATGGGCAACAAACGTAACGAAGTTCTGCCCGGCATTGAAGTCCCTGGGAACCGCGGCACACTGCCGTAGCGGGGGCTTTGCTGGGGCGTGCCAGGTGTAGATGGTGTCCTCCAGCTCCTTCGCGATGACGTCCATGAAGGGGAGGCCCGCATGGGCACCATCCTTGGGGGGCGTGAAGTGGGCTTGCTCCGCGACATAGGCTACAGCTGCGATATCCACATGTCGGCTTGTCGTACACAGCAACAATGACGCTGTTGCTGTACAGCCTTTCCCCACTGGCAGACATTCAGTGTCATGACTTATCACTTGGTACAACAGATTATAGGGGGAAAGAAACATAGCGGAGAAACAAAAAGGGACAGTACTAAATGAGTGGCATATAATCCAAGCACACAGAGTTGAGTACTTGACATGAATGCGCGCCTATCTATGTTAGCACCCTGATGCTTAGGACAAAAACGCTAACGACTTCAGCAATGTCGGCATCGCAACCAGTGGCTGCTTCGCCATTCATCGCAGCAAGAGCGGAGCAAGGGTCGGACGCAGAGCCACGCTGCACGCGACATGTTCCCAATGCCACGCAGCCATGCAGCTGCCAATATTGCGTTGCGTGAGGAGCAATGACGGTGAAGCGACAGTGTGCTAAGAATGCTGCTATGCGCAGAAGCTGGCTGGCAATTTGAACCAGGCCACAAGTAATTAATCCCATCCTGCATTCTACAATCCACCTCTTCACTGGTTCGTACTCTGGGAGGGAGATGAGCAAGAGCAGAGCGAGAAGCGGTGGCAAGAGCCACAGCAGCAGGGCCAGCAGCAAGGGCAGCAGGAGCGAGCCCTGAAGCGCAGAAAGGAAGAAGCCAAGCCTGCTGCCAGTCCCCCTGCACCTGAACAGAGTGGCGCCATTGCACCAACAGGATCCCGTGAAACCCACAACACACAGGACCCCACCTGTGACCCAGCATCGCCAACAGCAGCAGCAGCAGCAGCAGCAGTAGCAGCAGCACCACCGAGTGCGGCAAAGGGAGCCACGCCAGTGGGGACGGCATCAGGGCCAGCTGAGGCAATAGCAGCTGCCGTACTAACAGGGCCAGAAGTGCCAGTGGACTTGGCCTCACTCTATGAATGGCCAGAGCGTCTCCAGGTGGCGGCCCAACCGCAGAACAAGCCATCAACGCAGATCAAGAGTCTGCAAAAGCGCTACTCCGACTTGACCATGAGGCTGGAGCAGCGCAAGGGGCGCCTTGTTGAAGCCCAATCCCTGTTGAAGAAAGCGCAGAGCGCTGCTCCAGGTGAGCCAACTCTGCTGAGTCGCGGCAAGCCTGCTGTCAAGGTGCTGCGGGTGCTGGGTCTGCTGGGGTGAAGGACGTACTCCTTTGCATGTGAGCTGCCTCAAGTAGTCCATGCACTTGCTGCCTGTAGTGGTGGGATAGCGGGTGATGCGTGACACACACTGGACACTGGACAATGCATTGGAGTGCTGCGGCCATGCCGCACCCTACAGCAAGGCAGCTGTGTTGGGTCACCATGTGCCCATGCCCTTATCCTGCCATGCAAAAAGCTCATGCATGGGGTCTCTTGTGCCATGCTAGGCAGCACCACATGCTTCTAGGCCAATCTCCCCCTCCTCTTTCTTACATGCTGCACAACTGTGCCCGTGCTGCAGGCCAGCAGCATCAGCGCCTGAAAGACTTGGTCCACACACTCGAGGAAGTGAAAGGGGACATGGAGCAATCACTCGCACAGCTGCAAATCGAATGGGAGGAGTACGTGATGTCAGCTCAGGTGGCCAGCTAGCGGTGCTGGCAGGTGTCAAAGCATGACGGTGACAGACTGCAGTGAGGAGCTCGGGAGGCGACTGTTATTGTCTACGGCGCGCTGTGGTACCTGTGGGTGGTGGGTGTAGGACTGGGATGAACCCGGTGAGCCTACCGTATCCTGGGGTGGTAGGCGGTTTGCAACAAGATCCGGCTGCTTGCATGACTAGCTAACCCTCTATATCAACTACGGCTATCCTGTAGTGCTTCATATGTTGGATATGTGTCACGAAGTTTCATAGAGACTGCCCAGTGTCCCTGCCCCATGTGACATGTAAGGCCTAAGACATGGAACCTGACTTCAGGCATACCCAGCTAACAGGTAGGATAGCCCCTTGGTAGGAGCCCTATGATGGCTCTGTGGTTCAATTGACGGCTGTAATCTGCAATACACATGGGTTGAGAAGCAGCCTGGGGAAGGTCAAGACCAGGTGAGGTCATGGAGCTAGCTGTAGCAGACCGACTGTCGCTGCTGCTGGCGTCAACTGCTGCTCGTCCTGATTCAGCTGCCGCTGCCACTGCCGCTGCTGCTGCCACTGCTGCTGCCACTGTTGCCGCCACTGTTGCTGCCACTGCTGCTGCCACTGCTGCTGCCACTGTTGCTGCCACTGCCACTGCTGCTGCCACTGCCACTGCCACTGCTGCTGCCACTGCTGCTGCCACTGCCACTGCTGCTGCCACTGCTGCTGCCGCTGCCGCTGCCGCTGCCGCTGCCACAGCCCCTGGTTGCTGCCGGCCTGGTGCAATGGTGCGCCGGACAACCTGGCCTCCCTGGCCGACCCTGAAGCCCCTGCATTCCCACCACCACCTTCCAGTCCACTACCTCACCCTCCTCCTCACCCTTGTTCCTAGTGTTGCATGCCAGTTGTTTTGGCAGGCATGTCACACTGCACAAAGCATCCAGGCACCTACTCACACTGGACTTACGCTAGTGTTTTGTCACAGAACGGCGACCATGGCAGCCCGTCCTGTGTGGTCGTCATGCACGTTGGCCGTAGTGGTGCGGGGTTTATCTTGAGACTACTGCAAGCAGCTGTTGCAAAGGACTGACACAGCACCAGCTGCCGGCCCTGACCACATGGAAACACTGTACCTCTGCAGCGGTACTGGCCAGCATGAGGGTGCGGCTACGGCAGTTATGTGGTGGGACAGCAGCATTGCACTGTGAGTGTTGGGCTGTAAGTGTATTTGATGGTGAGGCATTGGGCATGGCATGTAGCTACTTGCTAGCTACGTTTGCAGCACCGGACCTATGGCAAGTCAACGGTGCACTAGGGCTGCCCCATGTCCCCCATCCTGTTCAACGTGTTCATGAACTGCCTAGCCACCTAGGTTGAGCAGCAATGCAAGGCAGCCGGGGTACAGGGGGCCACGTTCGCTAACCGGGCTGGGTCAGACCTGCTGCTGGTCCCCGCCACCACTGACCCCAGTGCCAACTTCCTCCTGTCGCTGTACACTGACGATATGGTGCTCACGGCTGACAGTCATGAACACCTGATCACAGCCATGCGCATCCTCGAGAAGGCAGCTGGGATGAGGCAAGTCAAGCATGCGAAGAGCAAGGTCGTGATGTCATGCTCCTGATGTCATGCGATGATGCTGATGTCATGCTCCTGATGTCATGCAATGATGCTGATGTCATGCGATGATGCTGATGTCATGCGGTGCTAATGTCATGAAATGATGCTGATGTCATGCGATGATGCTGATGTCATGCGATGATGCTGATGTCATGCGATGAGCAAGGTCACGATGTATGGTGAGCAGCAGCGGCAAAAGGTGGCACGAGAGCCTCCGCAGCCCCCTCCACTGCCACAGCCCCTCTCACCCACACCCACACCCACAGCCACCGCCCTCGGTGGTGCTGCGCGCATACATGGAAGGCCCCTTGCCATAGCTTATGGCGTGAGCCTCGACCACGAGTCATGAATGTTGAGCATCAGGTTGTTTCAGGGGACCGCGGCCCTCTCCTTGCCTACCGAGCTTCGCATGTGTGTGCCAAGCATCCACGGCGATAGCTGCACGGGCCCACTCTGTCAGCACCGTCTGCTTGGCTGCCACAGCACCACCCGCTCACGCTCAGCAAGAAATGGCTGCAGTGGGTGTCGAGGGCTGGGCTCTGGCAGCTTCACGCGGGGCTTGTCAAGCTCTTGGCTGGGGTCTTTCGGGTGCGTGGCGTGAGGGTGGGGGTAGCTGGGCTGGTACGGGAGGCTCACAGTGGAGCTGCGGCCCCGGGGGGTGGCAGGAGCCAACACGAGAGCGGCCAAGGCGGTTATGAGGGTGGTGGCAGGAGTCGAGCATGGTATCCTTTACCCGGCAAAGCCTGCAGGCACTGCTTTTGTGGCGTGGCAAGGGGTGAGCTACAAGGTGTGGTGGAGGAGGCTAGTCTACAGAGGAGAGGCGGGGCTGGTGGTGTGGTAACCCTCCTTACCGCCTATGCTGCTCTCGTGTTGGCTCCTGCCACCACCCTCCTTACCGCCTATGCTGCTCTCGTGTTGGCTCCTGCCACCACCCTCCTTACCGCCTATGCTGCTCTCGTGTTGGCTCCTGCCACCACCCTCCTTACCGCCTATGCTGCTCTCGTGTTGGCTCCTGCCACCACCCTCCTTAACGCCTATGCTGCTCTCGTGTTGGCTCCAGCCCATCCCTAGGACTGCAGCTCCACTGTGAGCCTGCCCTACCAGCCCAGCTACCCCCACCCTCACGCCACGCACCCGAAAGACCCCAGCCAAGAGCTCGACAAGCCCCGCGTGAAGCTGCCAGAGCCCAGCCCTCGACACCCACTGCAGCCATGTCTTGCTGAGCGTGAGCGGGTGGTGCTGTGGCAGCCAAGCAGATGGTGCTGACAGAGTGGGCCCGTGCAGCAATAGCCGTGGATGCTTGGCACACACATGCGAAGCTCGGTAGGCAAGGAGAGGGCCGCGCTTCGCATGTTTCTTTCGTGTGACCAAGAGCATGGGCCATTGCTTATCGCAGGCAGATGCGACTAACAGCATTCAATCCCCCTTGCGTTTCACAACCACTGCCTTCAACACCAAGGTGAGCTGCCAACTGCACTTCTCGACGCCGGCCCTCGTGCTCGTCTCGATCTCGATCGCGCAGACAAAGCCTTGGGGCCTCGCAGGCAGAAGATCGCATTGAGACAGCGTTCTCAGCCAAAAACTTAAACTGCTTCTCGCGAAGCCCGGGGAGGGTAACCTGACGGTAAGCGCCACGATGGCACTTGAGCTTCTAGTGGTGTGCAGCGGGTGAGCAGCTCAGTGAGTGGCAGCCTGTGCCTCAGATAGTGACGGGGTTCGCCTGAACTCGTAGACCCCGAGGAAATGCCAACAGCAGTGTGGCGTGGTGCGCCCATTATACGCGTTCGACAACACCGGCACTCATACCAGCTCTCGTGCGCCTTCCAGGTCGCAACCTAACATCCGGACCATCCGTGGCTGCATTCATGCCCAAGGTCAGTACCTCGTCCCCCCCTCCACCAGTGCAACCAGCACATCTATAATGCCGGCACTACTGTTAGGCTGCATGCACCACAAAGAGGGCTCCTGCTGCCCGCCACCATGCCTGCTGCTGCCCCACACCCTGCCCGCTCTTGCCCCACACCCTGCCCGCTGCTGCCCCACACCCTGCCCGCTGCTGCCCCACACCCGACCTGCTACTATTTTACACACTGCCCGCTGCTGCCCCACGCCTGCCCGCTGCTGCCCCGCACCCTGCCCGCTGCTGCTCCACACCCTTCTTGCTGCTGCCCCACACACTGCCTGCTGATGCGGCCCCACACCCTGGCTGCTGCTGCCCCATACCCTGCCCGCTGCTGCCCCTGACCCTGCCTGCTGCTGCCCCACACCCTGCCTGCTTCTGCCCCACTCACTGCCCGCTGCTGCTACACACCCTGTAGCTTTCCGGCAATGAAGAGGAGGTGCAGGGTGTTGCCGCAAGCGGGAGCGGGATACCGACCACGACGGCCGCCGCAGCAGCGGCAGCGGCAAGTGCAGATGACGAGGAGGTCCCAGCAGCAGCGGCAGCGGCGAGCGCAAACGACAAGGAGTCAAGCAACGCTGGACCACCACCTGGTTCCGCTGGACCTCAGGCTGGGCCCGCCCATGGCACCCGGAGCAAGACCCAAGCCTCGGATGCTGCTGGGGCAACTACGGTTGTCGGGGAGCGCGAGGCGGTGCAGCAGCAACACGTCAGCCCTTCTGTGGGTCCTCTGCCTCCTATTCCCGAGGTCGTCAAGAGCAGCCAACCGCTAGAGGATTGGGACATCCACCACCCGCTCAGCAGTGGCGTGGTGCCCTGGACGCCAAGCCGCAGAAACAACCACCACCCACCCTCGAAGCTGGTGGACTGGTTGTTGGGCGACTACAAACAGCTAAAGCAGGACCAGCCACCTGCCCTGGTTCATATGATCCCAGTCAGAGCCTCTAAAGACATGCTGCTGGAAGATCTAAAGCCAGACCCTGACATGCAGAAACAGAGGTGGGTCGAGGATGGAGGAGTGTGGCGTAGGATGAGGTGGAGTCTTGGATCTGGGCTGAAGAGGCTGAGGTACAGCACCACCAACTGCCGCCCCGCCCCGCCCCGCCCCGCCCCGCCCCGCCCCGCCCCGCCCCGCCCCGCCCCGCCCCGCCCCGCCCCGCCCCGCCCCGCCCCGCCCCGCCCCGCCCCGCCCCGCCCCGCCCCGCCCCGCCCCGCCCCGCCCCGCCCCGCCCCGCCCCGCCCCGCCCCGCCCCGCCCCGCCCCGCCCCGCCCCGCCCCGCCCCGCCCCGCCCCGCCCCGCCCCGCCCCGCCCCGCCCCGCCCCGCCCCGCCCCGCCCCGCCCCGCCCCGCCCCGCCCCGCCCCGCCCCGCCCCGCCCCGCCCCGCCCCGCCCCGCCCCGCCCCGCCCCGCCCCGCCCCGCCCCGCCCCGCCCCGCCCCGCCCCGCCCCGCCCCGCCCCGCCCCGCCCCGCCCCGCCCCGCCCCGCCCCGCCCCGCCCCGCCCCGCCCCGCCCCGCCCCGCCCCGCCCCGCCCCGCCCCGCCCCGCCCCGCCCCGCCCCGCCCCGCCCCGCCCCGCCCCGCCCCGCCCCGCCCCGCCCCGCCCCGCCCCGCCCCGCCCCGCCCCGCCCCGCCCCGCCCCGCCCCGCCCCGCCCCGCCCCGCCCCGCCCCGCCCCGCCCCGCCCCGCCCCGCCCCGCCCCGCCCCGCCCCGCCCCGCCCCGCCCCGCCCCGCCCCGCCCCGCCCCGCCCCGCCCCGCCCCGCCCCGCCCCGCCCCGCCCCGCCCCGCCCCGCCCCGCCCCGCCCCGCCCCGCCCCGCCCCGCCCCGCCCCGCCCCGCCCCGCCCCGCCCCGCCCCGCCCCGCCCCGCCCCGCCCCGCCCCGCCCCGCCCCGCCCCGCCCCGCCCCGCCCCGCCCCGCCCCGCCCCGCCCCGCCCCGCCCCGCCCCGCCCCGCCCCGCCCCGCCCCGCCCCGCCCCGCCCCGCCCCGCCCCGCCCCGCCCCGCCCCGCCCCGCCCCGCCCCGCCCCGCCCCGCCCCGCCCCGCCCCGCCCCGCCCCGCCCCGCCCCGCCCCGCCCCGCCCCGCCCCGCCCCGCCCCGCCCCGCCCCGCCCCGCCCCGCCCCGCCCCGCCCCGCCCCGCCCCGCCCCGCCCCGCCCCGCCCCGCCCCGCCCCGCCCCGCCCCGCCCCGCCCCGCCCCGCCCCGCCCCGCCCCGCCCCGCCCCGCCCCGCCCCGCCCCGCCCCGCCCCGCCCCGCCCCGCCCCGCCCCGCCCCGCCCCGCCCCGCCCCGCCCCGCCCCGCCCCGCCCCGCCCCGCCCCGCCCCGCCCCGCCCCGCCCCGCCCCGCCCCGCCCCGCCCCGCCCCGCCCCGCCCCGCCCCGCCCCGCCCCGCCCCGCCCCGCCCCGCCCCGCCCCGCCCCGCCCCGCCCCGCCCCGCCCCGCCCCGCCCCGCCCCGCCCCGCCCCGCCCCGCCCCGCCCCGCCCCGCCCCGCCCCGCCCCGCCCCGCCCCGCCCCGCCCCGCCCCGCAACCGGGTGACTAGTCAGCAACCTTGGCTAACATTGGCTGACCGTACTGCTTGATCCAGCGAACGATGTCCCCCCCATGGCTACATGCCCCACTCTCCTAGCATCAATGCACTAGCGTTCTTAGGTACTGCACTGCGTCGAAGACATGTCGCTGCTCCTGTGACCCTGCCATTAGCACCTCAGCTACACAAGAGCTGCTCGTCTGCTTGCATGGGATGCTGCATCCTCGTAGGATCTCTCCCAGACTATAGATGAGTACAACCTGTCACTCTTCGGTGCACGAGCGCCTGGCGAGGAGGCTGGACCCCGGCCTGCTCCTGTCACTCCAGTCACACCCGTTGAAGGAGTCCTCGGGAACGGGACACACTCAGCTTCCCTTCCTGCTCGCGGTGAAGATGGCTACGTGGGAGAAGTGGAGGAAGACGGGTCGTATGAATCCTTTGCCAGCGACGAGGAGGAGATTCAGGAGGAAGTTGGAGGCCAAAGGGCTCCACAAGCTGCGAGTGCGGCCAACCCTGGCCTTCAGACACCAGCAGCACCAGCGGCAGCGGCGGCAGCGGGGGCTGCGGCCACAGAAGCTGCGAGTTTTGGCAAGTCAAATGGCGACCCTGCAACACCAGCCAGCACGGCAAAACCCGATGCTATGACCGTCCGCGGCAGTCGGGGCAAGACTCGAGCCTCGAACCCCACAGGAGCACCAGCAGTAGCTGGGGAGCGCAAGCCAGCGCAGCAGCAACGCGTCAGCCCTCCCGTGGGCCCGCTGCCTCCCGTGCACGACCGTTTCAAGAGCAGGAACCCTGTAGACTGGGGCATCGACGACGGAATGTGCAGCGGTGTGGTGCCATGGACGCCAAAGCGCAACAACAGCCATCAGCCGGTCGCAAAGCTGGTCAGCTGGCTGTGGGGCGAACACAATCGAGAGAACCAGCCACCTGCCCTGGTTCATATCATCCCAGTCAGAGCCTCCGAAGACATGCTGCTGGAGAAGCTGAAGCCAGATCTGAAAAAACAGGCGGAAGAGGTGGGTCGAGGATGGAGGAGTGTGGCGTAGGATGAGGTAGAGTCTTGGGTCTGGGCGGAAGAGGTTGAGGTAGAGCACCACCCACTGCCGCTGCTGTGCCTGCCACTGCCTGCTGTCACCAGCAGTGCTTCTAAAAGTTCTTGGGAGTGTTGCTGTTGTTCCTCTTGCTGCTTGACAATCAGCAGCCGGGGTGCACTAAGCATCGTCAATGCAGCTTGCCTGAGCCTCCTTGCCATGCCACACTTGTAATCTTTGACCGTGGCATCACTGCATGCAGTCATGTCGCCCAGACTCCTTGCCTACCAAGACACTGACTGACTGCCCGTCTCATGCGCATGCAGGAACTGCCCAAGGACCACCGCGTGTACATGACCAAGGGCACGTTTTCACTGGTACACAAGGACAGCCTTCGGTGGCCTTACAATGGTATTCACGGGGAGTCTGGCAACTGGGTCATCGTGGCTGGCATTGTGCCTGCACCAATGACGCGGGAGACGGATGGCGTGCTGCACGGCAAAATGCTGGTGGTGAGGTCCTGCTCGCATCACAACTGCAGCCAGCAGGACTCACAAGAGGGCAGCCGCTTGACTGAGCATACAGATGACGGTGGGGTAGGATCCTGGTGGGAGGGTGATGAGGCAGGTTAGGAGGAAGGCATAGAGGCCTAGCATTGCACACGCTGCTGATGCCCCTGCCCCCGCCTGGCCGACTGTTAGGGTAGGGCATGGAGGTGACACTTGCATGGCCTCGGCCACATGACTGATCATTTGAGGTGGTGGTCATCAGGCGGATGGGAGGGCAGGGCAGTGGGTGGGAGAGCAGCAAGGATGGGTGGGAGCGGTGGGTGAGGGGTGGGAGGGCTCCTCTGCCTCCATGCTGTGCGGTGCGTGTGTGCATCCCAGGACGTCATTTGGACCTTGGGCAGAGTGTGGATAGAGACGCTGCTTACCCGGACCACATGCCCCTTTGTTTATGGCATCCTTATTGGCTTGGCTGTATTATTTGTTATGTTTTTTTGTTTATGGCTTTGTAAAGCGTGTCGTGCGCACAGTGAGTTGACTGGCTGACCTCCTGTGCACCTGCCTGCCTAATGAGAGTGGGAAGGAGAGCTCCTGTGCAAGTGTGCCTGCCTGCTCTTTCTGTCTCATTGTGCGCAGGTCCTTCAGTGGACTGGTCCGCAAGAGAAGACGCCTGATAACAGTGCCAAAGATGCGTCCCAGCGGGCTTCAGGGGCCAAGCGGGGCAGCGGGGGCAACAGCAGTCAGGCGGGCAGGGGCAAGGGGGCCCGCATGACGCCTGGCAGGGGTGGGGCACCAGTGCGTAAACTGGATGACCTGGCAGATGCGGCGGCAGTGGCAGATGAGGCAGGGCAGCAGGGCCGCAGCTGGCAGCCGCAGCAGACGCAGGGTGAGGGCTCAGAAGGAGGGGAGGAGCAGCAGATGGGGTTTGACGAGGAGATGCAGCCGCTTGAAAGCATAGTGGGACAGCAGGCACGGGTGGGGCAGGGAGCTGCTCCCAGCAATGCTGGCCAGAGGCATGGGGGTCAGGCAGGTGGGGCAGGCAACAGCAGGCCACACACGCCCAGAGTAGTGGAGGAGGTGTATGAGCTGGATGCCTCACAATCCGCGAATGAGGATGATGAGCAAGAGCAGGGCCAGCAGCAGCAGCAGCAGCAGCAGCAGCGTCAACACCCCCAGCAGGCCCAGCACAAGTCACTCCAGGAGGAAGAGGGACGAGCGGCAAAGCGCCCAAGAGCAGGAGCCCAGCCTGCCGCCAGCGCCCCTCCGCGATCTACAGCCCCTTCACGAAGTGACGCGGCAGCACTGACAGGGCCCCGCAGACCCCCTGACACACAGACTCCCCTTCGTGAGCCTGTCACGCGTGACTCACTCCGCTCGCCCTATGTAGCAGCGGGAGCAGCAGCAGCAGCTGGAGCAGCAACAGCGGCACGAACACCTGCAGCGGCAGCTACCGAGGCGAAGACAGCCACGCCAGCTGGGGCTGCAACAGGGTCAAAACACACCGCACCAACAGGAGCACCATCAGGGTCAGCTACGCCAATGGACATGGCCTCGGAGTGTGAGTGGTCGGAGTCTTTGCAGGTGGCGGCCCGCCCTGAGAACAACCCATCGATGAAGATCAAGACTTTTTACAGACGCTTCCGTGACTTGACCGAAGATCTGGAGGAGGTCAAAGTGGACATTGGTAAAGCTCGGGACCTTATGCAAAAGGCTCGATCCAAGAATCCAGGTGAGTTCAGTCCGCCGAGCTGCTGCAAAGCTGCTGGTGCCAGCCTAGTTGCATGGCAGGAACACAAAGTAGTTGCATCTGATGGTTAGAAACAAGCAAGGAAGATGGTGCAAGCTGTAGCCTCTGTGCAGCGTCTCCTCTGTGTTGCTTAATGGTGGCAATAGTCATCATGATTATACAGCAGTTGTCAGCATTGCTGCACTGATGCCATGGCCGCACGGCTCGTTCTGTTGTTGTTGATGTACATCACTTACCCGCCAGCCTGGTGGCTGCTGCCGCTGCTACTGCCGCTGCTGCCGTGGCTGCTGCTGCTGCTGCCGTTGCTGCCGCTGCTGCCGCTGCTGCTACTCCTACCAGCAAAGCTACAAGCGATGGTCCATGTGACAAGGTTGCTCCTCTTTCCCAATTCCTCATATGTCACACTCGCTGTGCGTTGCTGCAGACTTGGAGCACTGCCATCACGAGGACTTAGTGCTCAAATGCGAGCAGCGGAACAAGCAGCTGCAGCGAGACATGTGGCGGCTGCAGTTGGAGTGGTTGGATTACAACACTTGAGCTTAGATGGCTAGGTTGCGACGGTGGCTGGTGTCGCTAGTGCTTGGGGGCTGCTTCAAGCGCTTGCTCCGTATGTGGTGGCAATCATGTGTGTTTTGTCTGAGGTTGGACTGCAACCAGCGACCTCCTCAGAACCATGGCGCTAGGGCAACCCCGACCCGAGTGTCTGGGTATGCGGCCCTCGGGCTGTTCTGCATGACCCAGCTGCCCTGTCTGACTGTCTATGTCAACGTGAGTGTGCACTGACGCGGGCGAGGCATGGCTGTGGATGCCTGCACTTATGCCGTCAATTGTGCATGGGGACATTGCTTTGGATGGATCAAGGGATGCTTTCATGGTGTATATCATCTTCTCTGCCTTCGCGATGCCCAACATGTGTTGTAGTGCCCGTCTTACCACATAGGTCAGGCCTCACGCTAACCAGTTGCACGTGCCGTTGCTTTGTGTGGTGTGTCGTGTGCATGGGCAACAAACGTAACGAAGTTCTGCCCGGCATTGAAGTCCCTGGGAACCGCGGCACACTGCCGTAGCGGGGGCTTTGCTGGGGCGTGCCAGGTGTAGATGGTGTCCTCCAGCTCCTTCGCGATGACGTCCATGAAGGGGAGGCCCGCATGGGCACCATCCTTGGGGGGCGTGAAGTGGGCTTGCTCCGCGACATAGGCTACAGCTGCGATATCCACATGTCGGCTTGTCGTACACAGCAACAATGACGCTGTTGCTGTACAGCCTTTCCCCACTGGCAGACATTCAGTGTCATGACTTATCACTTGGTACAACAGATTATAGGGGGAAAGAAACATAGCGGAGAAACAAAAGGGACAGTACTAAATGAGTGGCATATAATCCAAGCACACAGAGTTGAGTACTTGACATGAATGCGCGCCTATCAATGTTAGCACCCTGATGCTTAGGACAAAAAACGCGAACGACTTCAGCAATGTCGGCATCGCAACCAGTGGCTGCTTCGCCATTCATCGCAGCAAGAGCGGAGCAAGGGTCGGACGCAGAGCCACGCTGCACGCGACATGTTCCCAATGCCACGCAGCCATGCAGCTGCCAATATTGCGTTGCGTGAGGAGCAATGACGGTGAAGCGACAGTGTGCTAAGAATGCTGCTATGCGCAGAAGCTGGCTGGCAATTTGAACCAGGCCACAAGTAAATAATCCCATCCTGCATTCTACAATCCACCTCTTCACTGGTTCGTACTCTGGGAGGGAGATGAGCAAGAGCAGAGCGAGAAGCGGTGGCAAGAGCCACAGCAGCAGGGCCAGCAGCAAGGGCAGCAGGAGCGAGCCCTGAAGCGCAGAAAGGAAGAAGCCAAGCCTGCTGCCAGTCCCCCTGCACCTGAACAGAGTGGCGCCATTGCACCAACAGGATCCCGTGAAACCCACAACACACAGGACCCCACCTGTGACCCAGCATCGCCAACAGCAGCAGCAGCAGCAGCAGCAGTAGCAGCAGCACCACCGAGTGCGGCAAAGGGAGCCACGCCAGTGGGGACGGCATCAGGGCCAGCTGAGGCAATAGCAGCTGCCGTACTAACAGGGCCAGAAGTGCCAGTGGACTTGGCCTCACTCTATGAATGGCCAGAGCGTCTCCAGGTGGCGGCCCAACCGCAGAACAAGCCATCAACGCAGATCAAGAGTCTGTGGAAGCGCTACTCCGACTTGACCATGAGGCTGGAGCAGCGCAAGGGGCTCCTTGTTGAAGCCCAATCCCTGTTGAAGAAAGCGCAGAGCGCTGCTCCAGGTGAGCCAACTCTGCTTAGTCGCGGCAAGCCTGCTGTCAAGGTGCTGCGGGTGCTGGGTCTGCTGGGGTGAAGGACGTACTCCTTTGCATGTGAGCTGCCTCAAGTAGTCCATGCACTTGCTGCCTGTAGTGGTGGGATAGCGGGTGATGCGTGACACACACAGCAATGCATTGGAGTGCTGCGGCCATGCCGCACCCTACAGCAAGGCAGCTGTGTTGGGTCACCATGTGCCCATGCTCTTATCCTGCCATGCAAAAAGCTCATGCATGGGGTCTGTTGTGCCATGCTAGGCAGCACCACATGCTTCTAGGCCACTCTCCCCCTCCTCTTTCTTACATGCTGCACAACTGTGCCCGTGCTGCAGGCCAGCAGCATTACCGCCTGAAAGACTTGGTCCACACACTCGAGGAACTGAAAGGGGACATGGAGCAATCACTAGCACAGCTGCAATTCGAATGGGAGGAGTACGTGATGTCAGCTCAAATGGCCAGCTAGCGGTGCTGGCAGGTGTCAAAGCATGACGGTGACAGAGTGCAGTGAGGAGCTCGGGAGGCGTCCGTTATTGTCTACGGCGCGCTGTGGTACTCGTGGGTGGTGGTGTGTAGGACTGGGATGAATCCGGTGAATCCACTGTATCCTGGGGTGGAGGGGGGTTTGCAACAAGATCCGGCTGTTTGCATGACTACCTTGCCCCTTCTATCAACCTAGGCTACCCAGTAAGTGTTTCATATCATGGAGGTGTGTCACCGAGTTTCATAGGGAGTGCCCAGTGTCCCTGCCCCATGTGACATGTAAGGCCTAAGACATGGAACCTGACTTCAGGCATACCCAGCTGACAGGTAGGATAGTCCCTTGGTAGGAGCCCTATGATAGCCCTGTGGTTCAGTTGATGGTTGTAAACTGCAGTACACATGGGTTGAGTAGCACCCTGGGGAAGGTCAAGACCAGGGGATCTCTGGAGCTAGCTGTGGCAGACCGACTGTTGCTGCTGCTGGCGTCAATTGCTGCTCGTCCTGATTCAGCTGCCACAGCCGATGCCACTGCCGCTGCTGCTGCTGCTGCCACTGCTCCTGCTGCCACTGCTGCCACTGCTGCGTGTTATGCGTGCGATGGTTGTCATCAGCAGCACTGGAGCTGCTTTAGTCCCTCTCCAAGTCGTGGTGAAGATGGCTACGTGGAGGATGTGAGCCTACTCCTATCAATGTTCTGACGATGAAGAGGAGATGCAGGATGTTGCCCTCACTGGAAGCGGAACACCGACGATGACTGCATCAGGGCCAGGCCCAGTGCCAGTGCACTTGGCCTTGCAGAACAAACCATCAACGAAGCGCTTCCCCAACTCCACCTAAAGACTGAAGGAGCTCGAGGGGCGCATGGTCAAACGCCCAAAGCATGCTCCAGGAAGCTGAGTACGCTAACCTAGGTGAGACAACTTTGCTGAGCTGCGGCAAGGCTGCTGCCAAAGTAATGCGGGTGCTGGTACTGTTGGTGGTGCATGACGTCATCCTTGGCATCTGGTTGCAGTAGTTGAGTTAGTCCATCCTTTGCATCTGGTTGCAGTAGTGGTTGAAGTAGTCCATGCACTTCCTGCCTGACGTAGTCAAAGGGGGGTGATGTTAGACACACTCAGCATTTCATTGGAGTGTTGCTACCATGCCACACCCTACAACACGGCAGCTGTGTTGGGTCACCATGTGCCCATGATGTCATCATAAACTCATGCATGGGGTCTGTTGTGTCATGCTAGGCAGCATCTGCTGCACATGCTGCTTGGCCGAGCCAGGTTGCCATTGAGATTCTAGTGCTTTGGCATGCAGCCATGCCATTGAGTGTCACGTGCCATGCACATGCCCAGGCCAGCAGCATCACCAACTTGGTCCACACGCACGAGGAACTGAAATGGGACATGGAGCAATCATTGCTAGAGTCGCGGAGCGAATGGGCTGAGTGCACAATGGCGGTGTTGCCGCTACCGCTACCGCTGCCGCTGCCGCTGCTGCTGCTGCTTCTGCTGCTGGTGTTGCTGCTGTTGGCGTTCCTTTGCCCGGCCCTTATTTGGCAAGGTCTGCTTGCACTGTGCTTGTGGCGTGGCAAGGGGTGGGCTGCAAGTGGTGGTTGACAAGCAGGGTGCGTGACGCAAAGCATATCACATCTCTACATTGAGGCTAGACCACGGAAACGGGATGGTATTCAACGCTGTAAAAGCTTCATTCCAGGCCGGGAAGGCACACCCGAGCTAGCACCTTGCCCAGTATGAGTCTGATCTAGTCAAACCGAGCAAGCAGGGCTTGTTCAGGGCTCAAGACCTAGCCTTTGTACCTTCTCATGAGGTTGGTGGGAGTCAGGCACTGCTTGGAGCAGCTTGTGACCACGAGCATGGATCCACGAGGTTCCTTGTGGCCATGGGGCCCGGAGGGGCGGTGCAGGGCGGGGCGGCCAACCTTTCTACTGCTCATCACAGGCCCCACCCCAGCCCTCCACCCCTAACAAACCCATTGTGCATGCTTTGGTAAGGAGCCCCAGCAGGCACATCGTGCTCAGTTAAAGGCATTCAACTCAGCTAGCTTTGGTTGTATGGCTTTCGAGGGCCGTATAGGCTTGCCGCATGAGGTGACAATGTAAAACCTGTAGCTTTGTAGCATGCTAATTCTCTTATAAAAACATCTATATGACTACTAAAGTCGATGAATTACATGTACATGTACACGTAACTACGTGATTACACGACGTGAGTAACTCTGTAACTCTGTGAAGCAACATCACTGTAGGCGACAGAGGGGGGCCTCCCGGTGGTGATCGAGTACTTGGGGCAAGGACGATGCAGTGATGGTGTGCCGGCAGTAAAGCACGACAAACCTTCATGTAACCTGGCTCAGGAGTGGACGGTGGGCTGGGCTGCAATAAAAATGAGAGGACGTTGGGTTGTGAGAGACCGGCATGCTGATGATTGCGGGTGGCGCGGGCGGTGCAAATACTTCACAAGCAGTAGGCTGTCCCTCTGCAGCACAGCACAACACAACACAGCTTAACATCGAGCTCGATAGGCACAACCGAGTTAGTGAGGTCACGAGGTGGGGCTTGTGTGCGGCTGGTTCAACACGGCGTGTCAATTCATGGGGCTAGCCGTTGCGCATCGACTCAACAAGAACAACACAAAGCAGAACGAGCGAGCAAGGCAGTCGAGGCTCGGGTACAGAACTAGGCAGCTCGACAAGGAGGAAACCTAGATGAGACATGACTTCGTTGGCTCCGTGTGAGCTCGAGCATGGACCATAGCGGTTCGCGACTCGAGGTGTCCGGCGCATCCAACCATTCCGCATCCAACCACCGTCTCAGCACTCAAGTGAGTCATCGGCTGCAGTATTTGACGCGCACCTTCGCTGTATACCCGCACACAGCCTCACTATACGCGCATCTGGTGCTTTGAGGCACGGCAATAACACCAGGAGAACAACGTTGTTTTTCACCGCAGATCGCAGTTTCATTCCTCAATGTCTGACGAAGGAAGCCCCACGGTAAGCGCCACTGCAGCATAGAATCTTATAGCGACTTGCAGCGGTTCAGCACATCAGAAGCAATAGCCTGCAGCCCGCAGTTTGCAACTTGTTTGCAATCCACGGCCTCGACGATGTAGCATGCTGCGACGACCTCCCGAGTATTCTTGGCTTTCATGGCACAGGCGTTCATGACACCTTGCTTTGTGCGCCTTGCAGTTCGCCACCAATCTCCCCCAGCCAAAGCCTTCCCCACCTGCGGTGATGCCCGAGGTCAGCGGCTCCTCGCCCCTCCACCAGCTCCAGTGCATCTGCTGTGCACCCGTGTCAAGGCAGCATGCAATGCACAAAGGTTGCCACAGCAGCAGTCACAGCACTAGTCTTCTGCAGGTCTGTTGCTCGTCCACACCGCTCAGCGGCAGCCAGCACCTGTCCTTAGAATGCTGGAGGTGGCTGCCGGCTGGTGCTTCCCATGGTCAAAGGGGCACACTGCATTCCTCAAGACGTTCATGAAGCTCTGCCCCATGCATATGCATCCTCTTCATCGGCACAGCAGGCAACAAGTACCAAAGCAATTGCGTGATCAGGTCCCCGCATCCGGGGTGCTGTTTTGTCTGCATGGAGTACCTCCCACACACATGGCATGGGCGTATACCACTCCATGTTGGGCGCAGCAGCTGGTGGTGCACCTGCCATGCTAGGGGCTTGCAGCCTGCAGGCCTGGTGGCCTTGCGTTTGTTTAGCCGGCTCTCACTGTGCTGCTGGCCATTCACTGCTGAGCTGACCCGGCTGGTGCGGAACTCATCCACTAGCACTGCCCGTCCCTGCCGCTAGTCTGTGCCCCATGCGCGGAACTCATTTACTAGCACCATCTTGTCTAGCCGCAGGGCCCCTAGGCCTGGACACCACCTTGCAGTACCGTGGTCGCAGCACCACACCAGCATCACCACGCCAGCCATGCCAAAGAAGACCACTTGCTGGTTGACGCAATCATAGCGCTCCATAGACATCTCAGCCCATCTCCTGCAGCGGCAGGAATGCACACAAGGCACACAGGGATGGCTGACATGGCACAGTCAACCACCCTTTCACTACATGCCGTCCCACCACCTCCCACTAAATCACCCACCCTCACCGTCTTAGAGAGCCACTCCAGCGCCCGGTCCTGAGCTCCGTACAGCCTCAGCCGCTGCCATGATCACTTAGGGTCCATGTACACTCTCCACACCGCGTCCCATGTGGGTGGAAGCACTGAGTCACGTCAAGCAGTGACTAGTCAGCAACCTTGGCTAACATTGGCTGACTGTTCTGCTCGATCCAACGAATGATGCTCCCAGCATGGCCCCATGCCTCAATTCCCAGCTGTATGCATGACATCAGTGACAAAGGATGCACTTACTACTATTCTCAAATACTGAACTGTGTCACTGGTGGGGCATGTCATGTCAATGGCAAAGCATGTCACAGCCCGTGTGACCCAGCCACTAGCACCTCAGCAATACAACAGCTGGCCATCTTGCTCGCATCCTTGCAGTGTCTCCTCCAGACTGTGGAGCAGCGCAACCTCTCACTCTTCGGTGCACGAGCGCCTGGCAAGGAGGCTGGGCCCCGGCCTGCTGCGGCCAAATCTGTCAAACGAGTCCTTGGGAACGGGCCACACTCAGCAACTGCTGCTTCCCCTCCTGCTCGCGGTGGAGATGGCTACGTGGGAGAAGTGGAGGGGGAGGGGTCGTATGGGTCCTCTGACAGCGACGAGGAGGAGGAGGAGCAGGCGGAGGCTAGGGGCCACAGGGCTCCACAAGCCCCAAGCGTGGCTAATCCTGGGACTGGAACACCAGCAGCGCCAGCAGCAGCGGGAACGGCTGCTGCTGCAGGCGACTTGGCACCTGGCAACGCTGCATCACCAGCTGGTGCTGCAGGACCTGATGCTGCGGCTGCCTGCGGCAGTCGAAGGACGACTCGAGCCTCGACCGCTTCAAGGGCACCCACAGCGGCCGTGGAGCGCACGCCGGTGCAGCAGCCGCACGCCAGCCCTCCCCTGGGCCCGCTACCTCCAGTTCCCGATCGCTTCAAGAGCAGGGACCCTGCAGACTGGGACATCCACAGCAATAAGACATGCAGTGAGATAGTGCCCTGGACGCCAAATGGACATGGCCTCGGAGTGTGAGTGGTCGGAGTCTTTGCAGGTGGCGGCCCGCCCTGAGAACAACCCATCAATGAAGATCAAGACTTTTTACAGACGCTACCGTGACTTGACCGAAGATCTGGAGGAGGTCAAAGTGGACATTGGTAAAGCTCGGGACCTTATGCAAAAGGCTCGATCCAAGAATCCAGGTGAGTTCAGTCCGCCGAGCTGCTGCAAAGCTGCTGCTGCCAGCCTAGTTGCATGGCAGGAACACAAAGTAGTTGCATCTGATGGTTAGAAACAAGCAAGGAAGATGGTGCAAGCTGTAGCCTCTGTGCAGCGTCTCCTCTGTGTTGCTTAATGGTGGCAATAGTCATCATGATTATACAGCAGTTGTCAGCATTGCTGCACTGATGCCATGGCCGCACGGCTCGTTCTGTTGTTGTTGATGTACATCACTTACCCGCCAGCCTGGTGGCTGCTGCCGCTGCTGCTGCCGCTGCTGCCGTGGCTGCCACTGCTGCTGCCGTTGCTGCCGCTGCTGCCACTGCTGCCGCTGCTGCTACTCCTACCAGCAAAGCTACAAGCGATGGTCCATGTGACAAGGTTGCTCCTCTCTCCCATGTCCTATGTCACACTCGCTGTGCGTTGCTGCAGACTTGGAGCACTGCCATCACGAGGACTTGGTGCTCAAATGCGAGCAGCGTAACAAGCAGCTGCAGCAAGACATGTGGCGGCTGCAGTTGGAGTGGTTGGATTACAATACTTGAGCTTAGATGGCTAGATGGCGCTGGTGGCAGGTGTCGCTAGTGCTTTGGGGGCTGCTTCAAGCACTTGCTCCGTGTGTGGTGGCAATCGTGTGTGTTTTGTGTGAGGGTTGGACTGCAACCAGCGACCTCCTCAGAACCATGGCGCTAGGGCAACTCAGACCCAAGTGTCTGGGTATGCGGCCCTCGGGCTGTTCCGCATGACCCAGCTTCCCTGTCTGACTGTCTACGTCACTATCTTCCCTGTCTGACTAGCTTCCCTGTCTGACTGCCTGACTAGCTTCCCTGTCTGACTGTCTATGTCACTATCTTCCCTGTCTGACTAGCTTCCCGGTCTGACTGTCTGACTAGCTTCCCGGTCTGACTGTCTGACTAGCTTCCCTGTCTGACTGTCTATGTCTACTGTCAACATGGGTGTGCACTGACGCGGGCGAGGCATGGCTGTGGATGCCTGCACTTATGCCGGTCAATTGTGCATGGGGACATTGCTTTGGATGGATCAAGGGATGCTTTCATGGTGTATATCATCTTCTCTGCCCTCGCGATGCTCAACATGTGTTGCAGTGCCCGTCTTACCTCATAGGCCAGGCCCCACGCTGACCAGTTGCACGTGCCGTTGCTTTGTGTGGTGAGTCGTGTGCATGGTCAACAAACCATGAAATTCCTGGGAACCGCGGCAGACTGCCGTAGCCGGGGTCAGCTGTGACACTCTTGAGAAAATGTTCGAATGGGCCAGCATGGGCCAACCAAGCCACCGCGTGCCGCGATTTTTGCACCCGCTCGCTGCATAGGTAAAGTCAGGCCTGTCCCTTGATTATTCCTAGCGCCCGCCAAAGTCGACCCCTCAATGCCAAGCTTGTTTGGGTCATAGCTAGAAGTCCCGAAGTCCTTATTTGAGCCCCACCTAGCCCCGTGCTCGAGTCGCGAACTTTTGCCGAACACATGTCGTCGGCCATCCTGCTGGGTTAGCAGCAAGTAAGAACACTTGGCATTGGCTTCACTGCGTAGCCGCATGATTGAGTGCGGGAGGCTGACAAAATGATCCGACTGCGACCATGCAGAGCTGCTGCAAACCCGGGCCCCGGTCCAGCCACGGCGACATTTAGGCTGAAACTACGTCTATAGGCTCTTCAAAGCATAAGGTACGCAGAACAATAGTATGCATCACGATGCATTCAGTGTGTACATATTGGCAGTGGATCACATCGCATCATAGATGCTGTGGTGTCACGTGGCACTGGTGTAGCGTTTAGGCATGAAACTTGTGTGGTGTGTTGATAGTGCTCATTAGAACACCTTGCCATGGTTTCATTTAGTTCTAAAATTGTAGGCAATTACGGCATAGTTTCAATCACAAACTGTAATACCATGGATGATGTCATTGCTGGACAACTCACCACATGCCACACTTGCTATGTATCCTTTGCAGGTGCATGCCTGCGTTCTCCCATCCCAACAAAGGGCAAGCTGTGCAGCTGGAGGGTGCCTTAGTGAAGTTGGGTCGATGCGTCATTTGCAAGGTGTCCACTGCACCATGCGTGAGAGGCAAATGGCAAGCATGGACAGCCGTGTGTGTCGCACCCAATGTTGACGGGACAGACACTGTCTGGGAACTACTGCGTGATGCTTCGGACTTGAGCGTGGAGCGCGGTGACGCCGTAGGGCCTGCCACCCTTGTGGACAAAACACTTCGAGCTGGGTGTGAGGCAATGCACCTCCCCCTTGTAGCCCACTATAAGTGTGTGCAACGGGTGAAGGGGGTGGCTAGCCTTCGTGCTTACACACCCACCCTAACACTCAGCGAGAGGGCTGGGCCAGGAGGGCAGGGTGCGGGGCTGGGGCAGTGGCCACCATCACCTCCACGCTCCCCGCCACCTGCCTTGGTGCCTGGCGACAGCAGCAGCAACAGCATGGGCAGAGGGGGGGCTGGGCCAGGAGGGCAGGGTGCGGGGCTGGGGCAGTGGCCACCATCACCTCCACGCTCCCCGCCACCTGCCTTGGTGCCTGGCGACAGCAGCAGCAACAGCATGGGCAGAGGGGGGGCTGGGCCAGGAGGGCAGGGTGCGGGGCTGGGGCAGTGGCCACCATCACCTCCACGCTCCCCGCCACCTGCCCTGGTGCCTGGCGACAGCAGCAGCAACAGCATGGGTAGAGGGGGGGCTGGGCCAGGAGGGCAGGGTGCGGGGCTGGGGCAGTGGCCACCATCACCTCCACGCTCCCCGCCACCTGCCCTGGTGCCTGGCGACAGCAGCAGCAACAGCATGGGTAGAGGGGGGGCTGGGCCGGGAGGGCAGGGTGCGGGGCTGGGGCAGTGGCCACCATTACCTCCACGCTCCCCGCCACCTGCCCTGGTGCCTGGCGACAGCAGCAGCAACAGCATGGGTAGAGGGGGGGCTGGGCCAGGAGGGCAGGGTGCGGGGCTGGGGCAGTGGCCACCATTACCTCCCCGCTCCCCGCCACCTGTCCTGGTGCCAAGCTTGGAAGCTGGTGGGGCCAAGAGTTGGGCATCCTTGTTTGCCACCGCAGTCCCAAAGCCTTCCCTTTCGCGTGGTTCTAACCCTACCCAGCAGTGCGTGTTGGCCCAATTGCTCTCTTTTGGGCTTGTACCGTACGACAACGCTGGGCAGGGTCGCTGTGGACTCGAGTCCTTGTGGCAAGTTTGGATAGTGGTACATCCTATCATCACAGAGATCCGCCGTTACTACATTGAGCGCATGAGCTTCATGGCGACGATGCCATATAGCTTTGCTCAGTTGGGCGACACTGACATGTCGGCACGTCGACACGCAGCAAGGCTGGTCTTTGACCAACTTCCCCAAGATGCAACAGCGTCCCGTCTTCAATTATTGGTGAGTTGCAACACAGAGGATAGTTATAGGCTAGTTAAGTGTGTATGTATAGGTTACAAGCAAGCATGAAGGACATGTGTTCTCTATCCTGTGTGGCATGAGCTCAGACATGTGAAGAAATTATGCTCTTTGCTCGCAGTACACAGCCCTTAGTGGGCATCTCACACCTGGAATTGAGCAACATCTATCTGAAGTGTATCGGCCGGTGCCCATCACCAATGCGGGGTGTGAGACAGCTTTGAAGCCATTGAGCAGCAGCAGAGTCGACCGGATGGGGGCGGCGCAGGTGGCAGCCCATGTCAAGGCCCACACAGAGCCCTTGCACACCTGGTACCAATACATAACGGAGGACAGCCTAGCAGCAAACAGGGCTGCGAAGCGAAGGCGCATAGCAGATGGCAAAGCCACCCCCTTTCTCCTTGTAGCCACCCCCCCCGACACCACCCCAGGCCATTTGCTGTTAGCTGCTACCAGAGGTGCCGAGACCCCCAACCCATCTCATGCAACAAGGGTTGTAGCACAAGCTGGAAGTACACGCAAGCTACAAGAGCAGCGAAGGCGAGAGAAGCGAGCTGCAGCTGAGCTGTCCATCAGCATGGGGTTTGCGTCTACAGAGACACGTCAGCGGTGCCAAGCCGCAGCTATGGAGCAACAGCTAGCTGCAAAAGAGCAAGCAAACAATCGGGCAAGGATGGCAAAGCAGCATATTCAAGCCATAGCCATGTACCGTTCTGCAATCAAGCCATTGCCTGAGAAAACAACGAAGCTCAGCCTAGATCAATTGAGGCAGCTGTGGGGTGTATTAGGCAAGGGTCCACCAGCAAAGACAGTCGGTGGGTTGCTGGATGCATTTGCTGCACATGCACAATGAGCATTGTTGGACGGTGCTCTAACCTGTAGGAATGGCACGGCCTCCAGCTACATGAAGTTGTTGGGACATGGAAACGCAGGCATGCACCTGCAAAGGATACATAGCAAGTGTGGCATGTGGTGAGTTGTCCAGCAATGACATCATCCATGGTATTACAGTTTGTGATTGAAACTATGCTGTAATTGCCTACAATTTTAGAACTAAATGAAACCATGGCAAGGTGTTCTAATGAACACTATTAACACACCACACAAGTTTCATGGCTACACGCTACACCAGTGCCACGTGACACCACATCATGTATGATGTCATGTGATTCACTACCAATGTGTACACACTGAGTGCAGCGTGATGCATTCTAATCTGTTGCGTACCTTATGCCATGACGAGCCTACAGGTGTGGTTTCAGCCTTGAAGTCGCCGTGGCTGGACCGGGGGCCGGGTTTGCAGCAGCTCTGCATGGTCGCAGTCGGCTCCACGATTCATGGGCCTTACGCGTTTGATTTGCAGCTACGCAACGGAAGAAAGGCCAATGTTCTTACTTACATCGGTCGGTCGCTCCACTTGCAAGGAGCACAAATGTCAGCACTCGAGCGATTAGAAGCTTTGCGATGCGCAGAGGGGCTATTGTTCCGCACTCCGTGGGCTGGACAGGTCTCTAGGCTACGCTTGGTCCAGATGCTTGGCGGGCTGCGGGAGTGGACAGCCGTCAGGGAGCTAACAGCGACGCGCTGAGCTCAGCGGTGCAAGTCTTACATGCTGGGATGGCCTGTACGTGATATGCGAAAATATTTGAAATTTCCTCAGGGCGTGTCACAGCTGAGCCGGGGTCAGCTGTGACACGCCTGATAAAATGTTCGCATGGGTCAGTTTGGGTCATACAGGCCACCTCAGGACATCGCGTTTGCACCAGCCCGCTCTATAGCTCAAGCCGTGTCTGTGTCGCTGGCCTCTTGTACGTCCGCGATGGTGGTGGGCGAACATGTTCCCCCGCGGATGAGCCTATAGTAGTGGTCTCTATCACTGGGCATCGCACAAATTGTTCCAGGGACGCGTTGCACAATCACGTGACTGTCCAGTCGAGCTCAACAGGAGCCGGAGGTGCATCTCTAGTCCTAGTTTGCCCAGGTACGTGGCGTAATACCAATAAAACGCGACATGCCCCATGCCTTGACTGACCAGATTTCGGTGTTTCTCTGACTGACGCCAGGCACTAGCAAGGGCTCCGTCCGCGACCGTTGGCACACACATGTGTCAGTAGCAAGCTCATTTACACAATAGGTAAGGTTGCTGCAACATGCAAGTGAGGTGTGAGTGACAGCTTCATAGCAAGCCCATGGCATGCCCAGCCATACCACAGCCATGTTTACTAATAAAATGGTATGCCACTTAGCTAGTGGCCTGCTTGCACCCAAATGAAGCTACAGCCCAAGTTTCATGTGGCGCTGACGATGCGCTCCGCACTAACATGGGTATGCAACCCCAAACCTCATGTCCTCTCACTACCACCATGTGCCATCCTATTCGGCTGCAGGAAGGCATGCCAAGGTTCAAGCACCCCAACCAGGGCATGCTCTGTTGCAAGGCTGGGCTGCAGGGGCAGGGGGCTGGGCTGGCGCATGTGGCTGCAGGTCCTGCCCAGTGCCCACCCACCATCCTGGCAGCTGGCAGCAGCAAGGGGCAGGGAGGGGCAGGGCTGCAGGGGCAGGGGGCTGAGCTGGCGCATGTGGCTGCATGTCCAGCCCGGCGTCCACCCGCCATCTTGGCAGCTGGCAGCAGCAAGGGGCGGGGAGGGGCAGGGCTGCGGGGGCAGGGGGCTGGGCTGGCGCATGTGGGCGCAGGTCCTGCCCGGCGTCCACCCACCATCCTGGCAGCTGGCAGCAGCAAGGGGCAGGGAGGGGCAGGGCTGCAGGGGCAGGGAGCAAGCTTGGCGCATGTGGCAGCAACTGCCGCACAGCGGTGTCCGGCTGCAGCGAGGGGCCCGCCACACAATCACTGCTGGAGGTTAGTGGGGAAGGGTGGTAGATGTAACAAGGCGAGTGCAGCGGCGGGTAGCAATACCTAGTCACAGCCGGGGCAGCTTCTGCACCTAGAGGAGCCACGCAAGGGAGCAGGGCCACGCAAGGGAGATGCCAGGCACATAGGCTACGGTGCCTTAGCATGGGATGGGAAGGCTAAGAGGGGCAAAGAGCTGCTGGTGCTGGAATGCCAGCATGCAATGCCCATGCATGGCCTACCCGCTGCCCCAGCCGCTGGCCCACCCGTTGCCCCACTCGCTGGCCCACCCGCTGCCCCACCCGTTGCCCCACCCGCTGGCCCACCCGCTGCCCCACCCGCTGCCCCACCCGCTGGCCCACCCGGTGCCCCACCCTGGAGACTTCGATTCACTTCGATGGTTGTAAGACTGACATCCACACAGTGGGCAGCATGGAGGAGTGTTTGCTTACCTTTTGGAGCCTAATCAACAAGGGGTTGATGCAGCTGCCACTGCTGTGCTCCTACTGTGGTCTCCTCCAAGTTTTAGAGCCCCTGGACCAGCGCATGTTGGTCACGATGTTGGACATGGGGTCGGGCTCCTCGCACATCGTGCACTATTCATCGCGTCAATGAGGGACTCACAGATACTGGGTCAGCGTACATCAAGTCCGCAGGCTCGGTAAGGTCGGATACCCGGCAACATGCCCGACCAGCTCGGCGCGTGCCTCAGCGCGGCCGCATTCCGACGCTTCAATCCGCGTGTAAACCCGTGCAGAGATGAGTCCGGAAAAGCCGTTGTCCCTTATCGTTAGGGGGGTTGGTGGTTCAATGGGAGGGGTGACCAACCATCCTCTTCAATCGCTCATATTCCCATGTCATGAAAAGTCCCTTTGTTCACTTGGTGCCAACTCCCTTAGCCAGAATCAGGGTCAGCAGGACCCTGCACAGGGTCGCTAAGACCCTGTGCAGGGTCCTAAGACCATGATGACGCCAGGACCCGGTGCAGGGTCCTAGGACACGGGCCATAGCTCATCACTTTTTGCATGCCACCTACTAGGATGGGCAGCTGAAACCACCCTTTACAATCGCTCATACTCACATTTCATGAAAGGTCACTTTGGTCACACGGTGCCAACTCCCTTAGCAAAATTCAGGGTCACAGCCCTACACCTGGTCCAACAACTCCCCAACGACTGAGAATTACACTTTGGCCCAAGAGAGTCTTGTCCTCCCCCAGATCACAGCAACCTACATACCAAGTGTCAGACCTTAACTCTGAAGTTTTACCAGCCAGCCAGCCGCTAAATTGCACGAGTGAAGGGAGGCAACATTGGGAACGTGTGGGAGGTGATGGTGGTGGTGGTGAGGGGGACTGGGAGGGGGTGGTGATCAGGGGGGTTACTAGGCGTGATTGTTAGGTGTGGTAGCGGTTAGGCTGGATATTGAGGGCCATGCTGCGCAATGCTAGCTCCTTCTAAGCTCTTACCTTGGTCCTAAGCTCTTACCATGGTCCTTTTGGCCTCCTGGCTGCTCACAACACGTTGCACCTGCCTTGCGCCGATGCATCAATGCTTGCGATTTCTTGCGGAGAATCGCTGCGAGGAAAGTGGCTGCGAGGCTGGCTGCGAGGCTGGCTGCGAGGCTGGCTGCGAGGCTGGCTGCGAGGCTGGTTACGAGGCTGGCTGCGAGGCTGGCTGCGAGGCTGGCTGCGAGGCTGGCTGCGAGGCTGGCTGCGAGGCTGGTTGCGAGGCTGGCTGCGAGGAAAACGGCTGCGAGGCTGGCTGCGAGTTAGATCCTCGCTCTGAGCTGCCTCGCAGGTATGCTTTTGCGCTGCTGGACCAGCTGTGTGGCCGCGAGATTGTCTGCCGAGTATGGTCTGCGTGTCTGAGTAACTGTGATAGTAAGTGCTATCTCCCGTGGCTATCCGAGTGGCTACCCGAGTGGCTATCCGAGTGGCTATTGCGTGGCTATCGCGTGACTATCCGAGTGGCTATCCGAGTGGCTATTTGAGTGGCTATCGCGTGGCTATCCGAGTGGCTCTCGGATCGCGGAGTAATTGTGATTGTAAGACTAACACTCGTAGTCAGTTTTAGCCATTAGGCTGCGAGTATGGGTAACCTCGTGCGATGCCATCGTTGCAATAACGGCTACACGATGATGCGACTAAGGCACGGATGATGTTGCACGGATGACTTGAATGCAAGTGAGATGTTCATTCCGTGTGAGGGTATCCCGACCGTGCCTACAGTACTGTAGGTGGCTACAGTACTGTAAGGGTACTCGCGAGGTACCTCGAGGTACCTACAATACTGTAGGTGGCTACAGTACTGTAGGTGCCTACAGTACTGTAAGGGTACTCGCGAGGTAGCTCGAGGTACCTACAGTACTGTAGGTGCCTACAGTACTGTAGCCACCTACAGTACTGTGAGGGTACTCGCGAGGTACCTCGAGGTACCTACAGTAATGTAGGTGGCTACAGTACTGTAGGTGCCTACAATACTGTAGGTGGCTACAGTACTGTAAGGGTACTCGCGAGGTACCTCGAGGTACCTACAGTACTGTAGGTGGCTACGATACTGTGAGGGTACTCGCGAGGTACCTCGAGGTACCTACAGTAATGTAGGTGGCTACAGTACTGTAGGTGCCTACAGTACTGTAGGTGGCTACAGTACTGTAAGGGTACTCGCGAGGTACCTCGAGGTACCTACAGTACTGTAGGTGGCTACAGTACTGTTCGTGTACTCGCGAGGTACCTCGACAGTACTGTAGGTGGCTACAGTACTGTAGCCATGCCGTATCTCACCAACCGCGCATATTCACGAATTCTCGTTTCAACCCCAATCTTACAATGCCCTCTTATGACTATATACCAAGTCCGAGGCTCGGAATCTCAAAAATGCTGTTACTAATTTACCTGTGTGAAGACTCAAGGCCAGCTTGCATTTCCGGTACTGCATGGCTGCGACGACGCGCGGTGGCAGCTGATTGTCACGGGGCTGGCTTGCTAGCGGGATATGGAGCGCTGGTGCGTGGAATAGGTTGGTGTTGGAGAACGCGACACAAGTGAGAGACAGTGCTCCCCCAACACCGAGTTGTGTTGTCCGACGGGCGACGTCGTCCAGTAGCGCTGTTGGTACTTCCAACAGAGAGGAAGGAAGAAGTGCTGTAGATGCCTCGCCATCGACTGATGCATCGCAGCGCCTGCGCCTCCTCATCATGGCATAGAATTTGTCACGGTACTTGTAAATAGGGCCGCAGTGGACGAGCTAATTATATCACATTTTCACCCTTGTAGTATTGTATTTGGCTTGCGGAATATAACAGCAGGCATACGTACCTCGCGGGTAATTTATTATTGTCGAATCTATTTCGTCAAAGTTTTGTAGAGTACTCCGCACCTACCTCGCCCCTCTCACTTCCCCTCAGGCTCTCCTCCCCCTAACCCACCCACACATATCACCCACCCCCACCCCAAGCAACTCCTCAGGCAGCAGCAGCAGCAGGGCTGCAGGTGATCGGAGCATGTGGAGAATAACTCTGCCGAAAACATTCGGCAGACTTATGTACCTCGCGATAGATCTCTGATCTCAGTGCACTCCGCACCTACCTAGCCCCTCCACCTCCACTCCCCACGCCCACGCTCTCCCCTACACAGTGATGGGTGATACGTGTATCGATACAGGAAATACAAGAAAATACACGAAAAATTGAAAAAAACATTTTTAGTATTGATACAATACAGCGATACGGAGGCGTCACGCGGGAATGTCACGCGGGAAAGGAGCAGCTAGGAGCAGCGCAGCCAGTCCCGCAGCCTGCCCTTGATGGCTGGGCAGGATGGCGACGGCGGAAAGTCAGGGCCTCCCAACTCTGATGTTCTTGGTTAAAAACCGGCACATGCGACCGACTGCTCCGGGAGCATGCCAATGGCTTTAGCCCCGCGCGGCATGGCTTTAGCGCGGACTCTAGTTGTGGCAGCAACCAGCAACTGCTTCGAAGGCACCCACGCAACTTGCCTGCCGGCACTTGTAGTTTTTAATACGATATGTGTATCCGTGTATTATACACGGTATCGATACACGTATCTTGTATTTACCATCACTGCCCCTTCACGACAATGCTGAACATTTAGGCCATAGTTATACATGCAGTCACACTGCCGTTTGAACCTAGTTTGTTGTATGCCAAAGATTGTTTTCAGCCGGAGTAAGGAATAACCGAGTAAGGAATACCTCAGATTGTTTTCAGCCGCGTCCCTCAGCCGCGTCCCTCCGTCACGTATCCGGCCTGTAATTATCGCGAAGGATGCCTAAGGTTACGGTGACCATGAAGATCCCAGAAGTTACATTCCAGGACACCTGGAAAGGTTCGTGCTCCACGCTACCTTTGGACGTGGAGTTCGACCACCCAAACAAGTTGGACTCCCAAACAATGAAGCAACGGTGCAACGATGCGTTCGCGGGGCTCATAGCCCTCCACCTCAAGCGTCGGGTACGTGTGCCAAGCGTCGGGTACGTGTGAGATCGGTGTGCCTATATATGCCTATATAATGCGCGTTGCAGAGGCCCAACATCACCGGCCTGGAAATGCGTGAGTTCTTGAGAAGGCATGACATCACCTGGCCACGGGGCTGGCAGCCGCACCCAACCGACGTTGACTTGGACACCGTGGGTGCTTAGTGTGGCGATATGTGGCTAGTGGATAGGTGTGGGTGGGTGTGGGGGTGGGTGTGGGTGTGGGTGTGGGTGTGGGTGTGGGGGTGGGGGTGGGGGTGGGGGTGGGGGTGGGGGTGGGGGTGGGGGTGGGGGTGGGGGTGGGGGTGGGGGTGGGGGTGGGGGTGGGGGTGGGGGTGGGGGTGGGGGTGGGGATGGGGGTGGGGGTGGGGGTGGGGGTGGGGGTGGGGGTGGGGGTGGGGGTGGGGGTGGGGGTGGGTGGGTGGGTGGGTGGGTGTGGGGGTGGGTGTGGGGGTGGGTGTGGGGGTGGGTGTGGGGGTGGGTGTGGGGGTGGGTGTGGGGGTGGGTGTGGGGGTGGGTGTGGGGGTGGGTGTGGGTGTGGGGGTGGGGGGTGGGTGGGTGGGGGGGCTGTGTAACCACATGGTAGATGTATGATCATAGGCGATCCACGCGCAACGCATTATTCACGCCGCCAACGCCCGCAAGACCACCCATTTCGCACGGCTGGAACGCCTTGCAAGCACCACTGAGTTCGTGGGTTCCATAGACGCCAAGAAGCCAGCTTATGTGGCGGGGTGGTGGAAGGAAAACCCCATCTTCCCCCGAGAAGACATATTGGCGAGGGCGCGGTTGGACACCGACCATTCTGATGTGTATGAGGTAAGTGGTGTAGGGTTGGTAGTTGTGTTGGCCGCAAATCATTGCCATGCCATGCTGGCACCTCCACTCCATCACTACATGAAATGGTTGCAGGCGGTGTTGCAGCTGGACCGCGGCTATTGGCCGGGTGGGCAGACGCAGGGTGCGGTGCCAGATGACAACATTTTCGCAAAGGACATGCTGCATGACCCGACCTTCAACTTGCAGGGTCGCCGTCAGTTCGCCATGGACCTGGCGGTGAGAGGGCCCGGCCACCTCACAATCACAACACTATGCGTGTGTAGACACTATGCGTGTGTACAATGTTGTAGGTGGAGGTGCGGAATGAGGATATGGAGGGCGTTGAGGTCGTTGAGGCCATGGCCGCACTGTACACCGCGTGGGCCTCGGTATGTGGGATGCGCTGCACTGGCGACATTCCCGCTCATCCGCCGGTTGCCATGCCATGACATGCCGGTTGTATTGTGGTGCATTGCATACCGTACTGATACGCCCTGTTGGTGATTTCACCAAATGAATTTCACCAAATCAAATCGTCACCAAATTGTATCACCATTTGTTTGAGATGCGGCTGTCACCAAATTTGTGGCAGCACCCTCAAGTCCACCATATCTCTATGGTATATTGCGCCAAAGCTGAAATAGAGCCTGCTGACCTCGATCCTTCAGCCTATAGAATCGAGAGGCAGCTGTCGCACGCGATGTGACAGCTTTCGCAGCCGCCCGCGAGGCAGCTGCGGCTAGAGCGATAGCAGAGGCGGGCTTGTCGCAGAGCGGGCACAAACGATTAGCGCGCAGAAGGCCCCAGGTCCCTATCATAGCAGCCTTTCAGCAGCTACAAGACCATTCCCCAGATATCAGCCGCCCTGCACGTGGCCGGTATACCAGATGGACAGCACAACAAAAGCAGCTGGCAGTGCGCATGGTGGCATCTACAAGCAATGTGCAGGGGCAGGGGCAGGGGCAGGGGAGGGGGCCGTGGCAGGGGCAGGGGCAGGGGCAGGGGCATGCAACCTCTTTCTGATAGTGATGAGGACGACATCGTCACATAAGCTTTGAGGGCTGCTGCCACGGTGGAGGCTGCTGCAAGCGACAGCAGCAGTGCCAACAGCTCAGCTAGCAGCAGCTCTGATAGCGAGAGTGAGAGTGAGGATGATGAGGCTGTGATGGAAGCAGCCACACGCTTCAGTGCTCGAAGGCAGCTGCCCCACTAGTGAACAAATACATATGTGGACAATGTGCTATTGCTAGATGTTGCACTTGGCAGCCTCTGGCTTCGTAGATCTATTAAGAATAGGGAGTCACTCACTTCAATGTTTGAGCCAGGCGCTGTCACCAAATATGTGTCAATAGGGCGTTTTTTGGGGTTTCACCAAATCAGCATATCACCAACAGGGCGTATCAGTAAGGTATTGTATATTGTATATTGTGTATTGTAGGGCAACATCGCCAGCGTCTTGCCAGCGGCGGGGACGCTGGCGTTGGCGGTGGACACAGCCCGTAACCGCCGCCAGGGCATGATTGAGCGCCACGTTCTTCCGGACTTGGTGCGAGACATACGGAACAAGGTGCGTTATTGTTGTGTGCGATATGTATGTACATTGATATGCATGTCACACACCCATTGTCTGTTGCCTGTCCTGCATGTTTCATCGTTGCCTGTCTTGCAGCCTGTTGCAATTTTCACGCTTATTGTAGGCCATGGTGAAAGTTGGGGATGCCTTCACGGCCTCGTGGGTGGACAACGCGCTGGACAAACTGTGGACACACCACCCTGATTTGTTGCATGCTTGCCTTTCCCGGGCTGTGGCGGATCCGGCCGTTGCCAACCCGCAATGGCAGCTTGAGTTACGGCGGGCCATGGCAAACACCCCCCCGGAGGCGAGCCTGGTGAAGGAGGTGGCGGTGGGTTTATAACTGCCAGGGGGGGAGGGCCTTGCATGAGGATGTGGTCTTGCGTGAGGGGGGGGCCTTGCGTGAGGATGTGGTGTTGCGTGAGGGGGGGGCCTTGCGTGAGGATGTGGTGTTGCGTGAGGGGGGGGCCTTGCGTGAGGATGTGGTGTTGGGCATTGCGTATTGCTGGACATCACACCACCCGGTTGTCATGTTGCAGGCCCGGCTTTGGGCTGCGGGCACCGCCGGTGTACGTGTGCCCTACTCCACTAAACTCGCCCCACATAAGCCCTCCTTTACTGCGGTGTGGGAAGCCATGGAGGAAGCGGGTGAAATGTTGGTGGCCCCTCCTCCCCTTGGCCCGCACTTGCCCGACTTGCCTCCACTGCCCAAGCACCCCCAATTGGAGGAGCCGGACTCCTTGCTGGACCTGCCTGAGCGTCAGCTGCAGGGATTAGGGGGGGAGGAGGGCGGCCGCCGGGGTGGGAGAGGAGTGGGGAGGGGCAGGGGGAGGGGGAGGATGAGCGGGAGGGGGAGGGGTGTTCGGGTCGGCGGGGGTGGTGTTGCGGCGAGCGCAGCCGGGCCCAGTGGCAGCGGAAGCGGGCGGGGGACGGGCCAGCGTGTGGCGGCAGGGGGGTCCGGCGGGGGGCGGGGTGTCGTTAGGGGGCGGGAGGCGGAGGAGGGGGAGGAGGCGGAGGACCTCCATCCAGCCCATGGCTTAAACCCCGCCGCTACCCGCCGGCAGCTGGCGGCCATGGATACAGAGGAGGCGGATCGTGATCGTGCCAGGGCGTGGGCTAGGCAGCACGGTTGCGTTGCCTACGTGGAGTCGCTGATCCTCTCCTCACCAGGGTCATTCCGCGCCGTCGTCACCACAATGGCCCGTGGTGGGTCATCTTGTATGTGTACGCCGCTGCCCAGGGTATGTGTCATGATGTTATGTTGTATCAGGTGCCATCTTATCCTGTTGTAGGCATGCATGAGGAGCCTCCACAATGGGGCCGCCGGCTGCCTGTTGCTGAAGGTGTGGGAGCGGAGGTGAGATGTTGCTTTGGGCATGGTGCGTTGGGATGTATTGGCACAACACACGCATGGTAACCTTGCTGCCTGTAACCTTGGTAACCTTGGTAACCTTGGTAACCTTGCTAACCTTGGTAACCTTGCTGCCTGTATGTATGTTGTTGTGATGTGGTGGTTGGCATCAGTTCCCATCCGAGTCTTCATCTGAGTCAGAGTCTTCCGAGTCAACTGAGTCATCATCAGAGGCATCGGGGGCAAAGTCAGCATCTCAGTCATCATCCGAGTCATCATCTGAGTCCTCATCATCCGAGTCATGCAGCGCAGATCAGGTTAGTGATGGCTGTTCTTCAACTCATGACGCAGTCCTTCAACTCATCACGCAGTCCTTCAAACTCATCACGCAGTCCTTCAGCGCGCAAATAAATGCCACATGACGCCTCACGGGCTTGCAGGCATCCGACTCCGACTCTGGCGAGGACAGCGGTTTTGGCGTTGCCCCTCAGCGGCCAAAATTGGGCAATCCGTTTTTGTACGCGTCACCCGTGAGTGTGTGACAGGGCATCATGCAATATTACTCAAAACTGTCGACAGTGCTTCATATTCCTTTTTTATTATAGGTGGCCTTGGGTGCAGCCTTAGACCACTTGCGTGCACGACATGCGGCTGCTCACCCTTCACACCCTCCTTCGCAGTCGCTGAACCCACAGGTAGCGTTGTTGCAACTTCCTGCCATGACCGCATGGAGGTGTCATCCCTTTTTGACGATGTTACCTGCAGAATGTTCCGCCAGATGAACACTCCAGCCAAATGGACACTGACGAGCCCGCCACTGACGAGCCCGCCACTGATGAGGCAGCCGCTATGCCACTTGTGGGGCCCACACAGGTAGGGAGGTCATAGTGGCGACATGTCCCCAACCCCGCTTGCAACCCCTAGTGTTCAACCCCTTTCCGTCACTGCAGGTTCCGCCTGTTGATCCTGACTCACAAGGTTCTCAAGGTGGGCACGATGAGGCAGCCGCTACGCCACCAGTGGGGCCCACACAGGTAGGGAGGTCATAGTAGCCCAAAATATCCTACCTTACCCCTCACCGTAGCACCGGACGTGGCGGTGGCGGGGCGGTGTCGGTGGTGGTGGTGGGGGTGGTGGTGGGGGCGGCAGTGGGGGTGCAGGTGGAGGGGGAGTGATAGGTAGGAGCATTTGGTGGAGCATAGCCACCAAATTGCAGATCAAGAGTTTTGTGTCCTTTCAACCCATGCACACCCTGACATGATCTTATTGCGTCATGTGCGTGCACGCCCCACACCCTGCCTGCTGCTGCCCCACACCCTGCCTGCTGCTGCCCCACACCCGACCCGCTACTATCTTACACACTGCCCGCTGCTGCCCCACGCCCTGCTCGCTGCTTCCCCACGCCCTGCCCGCTGCTGCCCCACGCCCTGCCCGCTGCTGCCCCAAACCCTGCCTGCTGCTGCCCCGCACCCTGCCCACTGCTGCTCCACACCCTTCTTGCTGCTGCCCCACACCCTGCCTGCTGCGGCCCCACACCCTGTCCGCTGCTGCCCCACACCCTGCCCGCTGCTGCCCCACACCCGACCTGCTACGACCCCACACACTGCCCGCTGCTGACCCACACCCTGCCTGCTGCTGCCCCACACCTGCCCGCATCTGCCCCACACCCTGTCCGCTGCTGCCCCACACCCTGTCCGCTGCTGCCCCACACCCTGCCTGCTGCTGCCCCACACCCTGCCTGCTGCTGCCCCATTCACTGCCCGCTGCTGCTCCACACCCTGCAGTTTTCCGGCCAGGAAGAGGAGGTGCAGGGTGTTGCCGCAACCGGGAGCGGGATACCGACAACGACGGCCGCAGCAGCAGCGGCAGCGGCAAGTGCAGATGACGAGGAGGTCCCAGCAGCAGCGGCAGCGGCGAGCGCAAACGACAAGGAGCCAAGCAACGCCGGACCACCACCTGATTCCGCTGGACCACAGGCTGGGCCCGCCTATGGCACCCGGAGCAAGACCCAAGCCTCGGATGCTGCTAGGGCAACTACGGGTGTCGGGGAGCGCGAGGCGGTGGAGCAGCCTTGTGTCAACCCTCACGTGGGACCACTGCGTCCGGTGCCCGACTGCTATAGGGCCAAGGACCCTAAACACTGGGCCGTCCGCGGCGCGAACTCCAGTGGCGTAGTGCCCTGGACGCCATGCCGCGGCAGCAGCCACCGCCCACCCTCAAAGCTGGTGACAAGGTTGTGGAGCGACTACAAACAGCAAGTGAACCAGGCAATCGCCCTGGTGCACATGATCCCAGTCAGAGCCTCTGGGAACATGCTGCTGGACAATCTGAGGCCAGACAAGGACAGGCAGGCCAAAGAGGTGGGTCGAGGATGGAGGAGTGTGGCGTAGGATGAGGTGGAGTCTTAGGTCTGGGCTGAAGAGGCTGAGGTAGAGCACCACCCGTTGCCGCTGCTGTGCCCACCACCGCCTGCTAGCACAAACAGTGATGATGGACGTTTGTGGAAGTGTTGCTGCTGCTCATCCCATCAACAGCCAGGGTGAGCCCTCCTGTTCAGCAGCAGATCGCTTGCGCCTCCTTGCCGAGCCGTACTGCCAATCTTCGACCGTGGCATCACTGCATGCGGTCTTGTCGCCCAGACTCCTTGCCTACCAGGACAACTGGCTCATCAGACTCCTCACCTACCAAGGAGTCTCGCAGCCTGGCTCATGCGCATGCAGGAGCTGCCCAAGGACCACCGCGTGTACATGACCAAGGGCATTTTCTCACTGGTGCACACAGACAGCCCTCGATGGCCTTACAACGGCATCCACGGGGAGTCTGGCAACTGGGTCATCGTGGCTGGCATCGTGCCCGCACCAATGGAGATGGGCCAGGATGGCGTGCTGCACGGCCAGATGCTGGTGGTGAGGCCCTGCTCCCATCACAACTGCAGCCAGCAGGACTCACAAGAGGGCAGCCGCTTGACTGAGCGTACAAATGATGGTGGGGTGGAATCCTGGTGGGAGGGTGACGGGGGGAAGGCAGGCTGCTGATGCCACTGCCCCCATCTAGCCACAGCCACATGACGGTGACTCTTGCATGACCGCAGCCACATGACTCATGGCATCAAAGGTGGTGGTGGTCAAGAAATGGGAGGACAGGCCAGTGGGTGGAGAGCAGGGAGGATGGGGTGAGGGGCGGGAGGGGTGGGTGAGGGGTGGGAGAGCTCCTCTGCCTCCATGCCGTGCGGTGCGTGTGTGCATCCCAGGACGTCATTCGGACCTTGGGCAGAGTGTGGATGTAGACGCTGCTTGCCTGGACCAGTGACTGCAGTGTGTATGCCTTGGTCTATGGCTTTGTAAAGGGTGCCTTGCTCACAGTGAGCGGACTGGCTGACCTTTTGTACACCTGCCTGCCTAACCTGAGAGGTGGGAGGGGTGTGCACCAGCTCCTGTGCAAGTGTGCCCGCCTGCCCTTTCCGTCTCACTGTGCGCAGGTCCTTCAGTGGACTGGTCCGCAAGAGAAGACGCCTGATAACAGTGCCAAACATGCATCCCAGAGGGCTTCAGGGGCCAAGCGGGGCAGCGGGGGCAACAGCAGTCGGGGAGGCAGGGGCAAGGTGGCGCGTATGACGCCTGGCAGGGCTGGGGTGCGTGAGCTGGATGACCTGGCAGATGCAGCGGCAGTAGCAGGTGGGGCAGGGCAGCAGGGCAGCAGCTGGCAGCCGCAGCCGGCGCAGCAGGGTGAAGATGCTAAGGGCGGGGAGGAGCAGCTGCTGGAGTCTGACGAGGAGATGAGAGAAGGTGACGGTGTGGCAGGATGGCGGGCAAGCAGGGAGCAGGGAGCTGCTCCTGGCAATGCTGGCCAGAGGGATGAGGACCGGGCAGGTGGGGCAGGCAGCAGCAGGCCACACACACCTAGAGTAGTGGAGGAGGTGTATGAGCTGGATGCCTTGCAATCCGCTGGGGAGGGAGATGAGCAAGAGCAGCGTGAGAAGCGATGGCAAGAGCCACAGCAGCAGGGCCAGCAGCAGCAGCAGCAGCAGCAGCAGGAGCGAGCCCTGAAGCGCAGAAGGGAAGAGGCCAAGCCTGCTGCCAGTCCCCCTGCACCTGAAGAGAGTGGCGCCACTGCACCTACAGGATCCCGTGAGACCCACAACACACAGGACTACACCTCTGACACAGCAGCGCCAACAGCAGCAGCAGCAGCAGCGCCAGCAGCAGCAGCAACGCCAGCAGCCGCAGCCCCAGCAGCAGCAGCAGCAGCAGCAGCGCCAGCAGCAGCAGCAACGCCAGCAGCCGCAGCCCCAGCAGCAGCAGCAGCAGCAGCAGCGCCAGCAGCAGCAGCAACGCCAGCAGCCGCAGCCCCAGCAGCAGCAGCAGCAGCAGCAGCGCCAGCAGCAGCAGCAACGCCAGCAGCCGCAGCCCCAGCAGCAGCAGCAGCAGCAGCAGCGCCAGCAGCAGCAGCAACGCCAGCAGCCGCAGCCCCAGCAGCAGCAGCAGCAGCAGCAGCGCCAGCAGCAGCAGCAACGCCAGCAGCCGCAGCCCCAGCAGCAGCAGCAGCAGCAGCAGCGCCAGCAGCAGCAGCAACGCCAGCAGCCGCAGCCCCAGCAGCAGCAGCAGCAGCAGCAGCGCCAGCAGCAGCAGCAACGCCAGCAGCCGCAGCCCCAGCAGCAGCAGCAGCAGCAGCAGCGCCAGCAGCAGCAGCAACGCCAGCAGCCGCAGCCCCAGCAGCAGCAGCAGCAGCAGCAGCGCCAGCAGCAGCAGCAACGCCAGCAGCCGCAGCCCCAGCAGCAGCAGCAGCAGCAGCAGCGCCAGCAGCAGCAGCAACGCCAGCAGCCGCAGCCCCAGCAGCAGCAGCAGCAGCAGCAGCGCCAGCAGCAGCAGCAACGCCAGCAGCCGCAGCCCCAGCAGCAGCAGCAGCAGCAGCAGCGCCAGCAGCAGCAGCAACGCCAGCAGCCGCAGCCCCAGCAGCAGCAGCAGCAGCAGCAGCGCCAGCAGCAGCAGCAACGCCAGCAGCCGCAGCCCCAGCAGCAGCAGCAGCAGCAGCAGCGCCAGCAGCAGCAGCAACGCCAGCAGCCGCAGCCCCAGCAGCAGCAGCAGCAGCAGCAGCGCCAGCAGCAGCAGCAACGCCAGCAGCCGCAGCCCCAGCAGCAGCAGCAGCAGCAGCAGCGCCAGCAGCAGCAGCAACGCCAGCAGCCGCAGCCCCAGCAGCAGCAGCAGCAGCAGCAGCGCCAGCAGCAGCAGCAACGCCAGCAGCCGCAGCCCCAGCAGCAGCAGCAGCAGCAGCAGCGCCAGCAGCAGCAGCAACGCCAGCAGCCGCAGCCCCAGCAGCAGCAGCAGCAGCAGCAGCGCCAGCAGCAGCAGCAACGCCAGCAGCCGCAGCCCCAGCAGCAGCAGCAGCAGCAGCAGCGCCAGCAGCAGCAGCAACGCCAGCAGCCGCAGCCCCAGCAGCAGCAGCAGCACCACCGAGTGCGGCAAAGGGAGCCACGCCAGTGGGGACGGCATCAGGGCCAGCTGAGGCAATAGCAGCTGCCGTACTAACAGGGCCAGAAGTGCCAGTGGACTTGGCCTCACTCTATGAATGGCCAGAGCGTCTCCAGGTGGCGGCCCAACCGCAGAACAAGCCATCAACGAAGATCAAGAGTCTGTGGAAGCGCTACCTCGACTTGACCATAAGGCTGGAGGAGCGCAAGGGGGGCCTTGTTGCAGCCCAAACCCTGCTCAAGAAAGTGCAGAGCGCTGATTCAGGTGAGCCCATTCTGCTGAGCTGCGGCAAGCCTGCTGCCAAGGTGGTGCGGGTGCTGGTACTGCTGGTGGTGCCTGACGTCATCCTTTGCATCTGGTTGCCTCAAGTAGTCCATGCACTTGCTGCCTGAAGTGGTGGGATAGCGGGTGATGCGTGACACACACAGCAATGCATTGGAGTGCTGCGGCCATGCCGCACCCTACAGCAAGGCAGCTGTGTTGGGTCACCATGTGCCCATGCTCTTATCCTGCCATGCAAAAAGCTCATGCATGGGGTCAACTCTGCAATGCTAGGCAGCACCACATGCTTCTATGCTTGACCTGGCTGCTTCCAAGACTCTGATGCTTTCACGTGCAGCCATGCCTTTGAATGGCACATGCCATGCACATGTCATTGTGTGAGGTGGAAGGGGGTGAGGTGGAGGATGTTGTTGAGATGAAGGGTGAGGCGTGAGGATGAGTGTATAAACACCCACACGCCCATGGATCGGATTGGTCACAATGGTGGTGGTGTTGCCGCCATTGACCCTGATGCCACTCTCCCCCTCCTCTTTCTTACATGTTGCACAACTGTGCCCGTGCTGCAGGCCAGCAGCATCAGCGCCTGAAAGACTTGGTCCACACATTCGAGGAACTGAAAGGGGACATGGAGCAATCACTAGCACAGCTGCAGATCGAATGGGAGGAGTACGTGATGTCAGCTCAAGTGGCCATATAGCGGTGCTGGCAGGTGTCAAAGCATGACGGTGACAGAGTGCAGTGAGGAGCTCGGGAGGCGTCCGTAATTGTCTACGGCGTGCTGTGGTACCTGTGGGTGGTGGATGTAGGACTTGGATGAATCCGGTGAACCCACCGTATCCTAGGGTGGTGGGGGGTTTGCAACAAGATCCGGCTGTTTGCATGACTACCTTACCCTCTCTATCAACTACGGCTCTATCCAGTAGTGTTGCATATGTTGGATGTGTGTCACCGAGTTTCATAGAGAGTGCCTAGTGTCCCTGCCCCATGTGACATGTAAGGCCTAAGACATGGAACCTGGCTTCAGGCATACCCAGCTGACAGGTGGGATAGCCCCTTGGTGGGATAGCCCCTTTGATGGCCCTGTGCTTCAGTTGACGGCTGTAATCTGCAATACACATGGGTTGAGTAGCACCCTGGGGAAGGTCAAGACCAGGTGAACTCATGGAGCTAGCTGTAGCAGACCGACTGTCGATGCTGCTGGCGTCAACTGCTGCTTGTCCTGATTCAGCTGCCGCAGCCGATGCCACTGCCGCTGCTGCTGCCACTGCCGCTGCTGCTGCCACTGCTGCTGCCACTGCTATTGCCACTGCTGCTGCCGCTGCTGCTGCCACTGCTGCTGCCGCTGCTGCTTGGGTCTGGGCTGAAGAGGTTGAGGTAGAGCACCACCTGTTGCCCCCGCCCCGCCCCGCCCCGCCCCGCCCCACCCCACGCCGCCCCGCCCCATGCCTACTGCCTAGCAAACAGCATCCAGCCTTACCCCCTCCTCCCATCGCTGACATACCCCCTGGTTGCTGCCGGCCTGGTGCAATGGTGCGTGTTCATGAACTGCCTAGCCCGCTAGGTTCAGCAGCAATGCAAGGCAGCCGGGGTACAGGGGGCCAGGTTCACTAACCGGGCTGGGTCAGGCCTGCTGCTGGTCCCAGCCACCACTGACCCCAGTGCCAACTTCCTCCTGTCGCTGTACACTGACGACATGGTGCTCATGGCTGACAGTAATGAACACCTGATCACAGCCATGCGCGTCCTCGAGAAGGTAGCAATGGGATGAGGCAAGTCAAGCACTGGGATGAAGCAAGTCAAGCATGCGATGCGCTGATGCGATGATGCTGATGTCATGCGATGATGCTGATGTCATGCGATGATGCTGATGTCATGCGATGCTGATGTCATGCGATGATGCTGATGTCATGCGATGATGCTGATGATGCTGATCCTGGTTCAGCTGCTGCTGCCGCTGCTGCTACTGCTGCAGTCGCCGCTGCTGCTACTGCCGCTGCCGCAGCTGCTACTGCTGCTGCTGCCACTGCTGCCGCTGTTGCTGCTGCTGCTACTGCTGCTGCTGCTGCTATTGCTGCTGCTGCTATTGCTGCTGCTACTGCCGCCGCCGCTCCCGCTGCCGCCGCCGCCGCTGCTGCTGCTATTGCCGCTGTTACTGCTGCTGCCGCTGCTGCTGCCGCTGCCGCTGCTGCTGCCGCTGCGGCTGGGGTGCAAAAGGGTTGGGAGGAGGCTGGGTTGTGAAAGATATGCAGGGGGGTGGGCATTCTGATGATTGCGGGTGGCGTGGGATGTGCCAGTACTTCACAAGCAGGAGGCTGTCCCTATGTAGCAAAACACAACACAGCACGGCCTTACATCGAGGTTGGCAGGCACAACCAAGCTAGTAAGGTCACGAGGTGGGGCTTGTGTGCGGCTGATTTAACACGGCGTGTCAGTTCATGGGGCTAGCCTCTGCGCACCGACTCCACTGTAATGACACAAAGCAGAACGAGCGAGCAAGGAAGTTGTAGCTCGGGTACAGAACTAAGCAGCTCGGCAGGGAGGGATTCTCAATGAGAACTAAACTCGTTGGCTCCGTGTGAGCTCGAGCATGGACCATAACGGTTCGCGACTCGAGGTGACCGACGAAGCCAACTATCCCGCGTCGTGTCATCGCCACCGTCTCCAGCACTCGAGTGAGTCGTTGCCTGCACTATTCGCCGCACACCTTCGTTGACACCTTCCAGACGGCCTCGCTTTCGCTCATTTGGTGCTTTGAGGCACAGCAATAACACAACAGGAGAAGAGGCGTTGTTTTCCAACGCAGATCGCAGTTGCATTGCTCAATGTCCGACGAAGGAAGCCCCACGGTAAGCGCCTCTGCAGCATAGAATCTGATAGCGACTTGCAGCGGTCGTCGATGTAGCATGCTGCGTCGACCTCCCGACTATTCCTGGCTTTCATGGCACAGGCGTTCATGACACCTTGCTTTGTGCGCCTTGCAGTTCGCTATCAACCCCCCCCAGTCAAAGCCTTCCCCACCTGCGGTGATGCCCGAGGTCAGCGGCTCCTCGCCCCTCCACCAGCTCCATTGCATCTGCTGTGCACCCGTGTCAAGGCAGCATGTAATGTACGAGGCTTGCCGCAGCAGCAGCCACAGCACTAGTCTTATGCAGGTCTGTTGCTTGTTTACACTGCTCAGTGGCAGCCAGCACCTGTCCTTCGAATGCTGAAGGTGGCAGGATGGTGCTTCCCATGGCCAAAGGGGCCCTTCATACCTCAAGATGTTCATGAAGCTTTGCCCTTGCATACGCCCAGCGGGCAACAAGTACCAAAGCAAAATGTGTAATCAGGTCCCCTCACTTGGGGTGCTGTTTTGTCTGGATGGAGTACCTCCCACACACATGGCACGTGCAACCTACCACTCCATGCTGGGCGCAGCAACTGGTGGTGCACCTGCCTTGCCTGTTGGCCTTGCGACTAGCACCACCCCGTCCCTGCCGCTGGTCTGTGCCCATCCGCTGAACTCATCCACAAGCACCGCTCTGCCCTGCCGAACTCATTCAGTGCAGAACTTATCCACTAGCACCACCCCGCCCCACCGCTGGTCTGTTCCCTTGGGCCTGCACACCCCCTTGCAGCACCGTGGTTGCACAACGCCAACATCACAGCCTGTCCAGGTGCCAATGCCAGTTGCACCAAAGAAGACCACCAGCTGCTTCACACAGTCATAGTGCTTCAAAGTTGCCTCAACTGCTCCCCCTCCAACTGCAAGCATGTACACTAGGCACACAGGGTGGCTGACATGGTGGCACCAGGTTAGGCATGGCACAGTCAGCCACATTTTCCACTCGTGCCATCCCACCACATTGTCATACATGAGCTACACCAGCCCCCTTGTCCCTCACTAGGGCCTCCATTTGAGCCGGATCAGAAGTACCTACTAGCAGCAACTATCAGCCACTAACTAGATCCGGCTCAAACAGTGTTATTGGGCTGTGTGGAGTAAACCCAGTGCACATGGTACATGAGCCGCCTACCACCTACACTATTGCCTGACCCGAGGGCTATGATGTAGAGTTGGCATGACAAAACATGCACTAATTGTAAGCTGATGACAGCTCAACAAAGGGGGCACACACACTACTGTGCCTCAGCAGGCTGCTGCTGCTGCTCCTGGGCCTTGGGTGGCTTGTCTCGCAGCCGCTTGTAGCCCAGGCCAGGGTACTCCTTGCCCTTGGCTGGCAGAGCTCCCTGGTCTGGCCAGAAGCACAGCTCCAGCGGCCGCCACCTGCTCTCCCCGATGCGCTGCATGTTCAGCGCTGCGTTGCAGTCTCTGTCCAGCCACCTGCCTGGCTGTGGGGCTGGCTTGGCTTTGGCAGCCTTGCCCTTGCCCTTGCCCTTGGTGGGCTCAGCTGCCCCCGGCTCAGCCTTGGTGCGCTTGCTGCGCTTGGCTGGCAGGGGTGTGCTGGGCCCTGGCTCTGAGGCTGCTGGCTGTGAGGCTGACTGGCCGCTGCGTGGGGCCTGTGGGGGCCTGCGGGGGGGCACTACTGGGCACCACACCAGGCCCCGCACTGACTGGCCACGCTCCTGGCTCCAGGCTGGGCGCACCAGGCGCTGTTCCACCTGCCCTGCTGGGGGCTTCCAGCCTGCAGGCCTGGTGGCACTGAGTGTGTTCAGCTCCACCTCACAAGGCTGCTTGCCATTCACTGCTGAGCTGACCCGGCTGGTGCGGTGCTCATCCACAAGCACCACCTTGCCCCCATCCTGGTCTTTGCCCCTGGGCCTGCACACCACCTTGCGGCAGGCCCGCAGCACCGCATGAGCTACACCAGCCACCCTCACCTCCTTGAAGAACTGCCCAAGCGACCGGGCCTGAGCTCCGTACAGCCTTAGCCGCTGCCTTACCAACTTAGGGTCCATGTACACTCTCCACACCGCGTCCCATTTGACCGGGGCAGTAGTGTTGTGCTGCAAACTGGCCTCTGGGGAGGTGCCGGCTGAGCTGGCTGCTGCCAGGTGCTGGAGGCGGGGCTGGATTGATGCTGGCTACCGCTCGGTGTCGCAGCGTGCGTTGTTCAGGCCATTGACCTGCAGCACCTGGCCCCCAGTCAGCTTCCATATAGACAGCTTGTGTGTCGCAAGCTGGCCTGACTTCGGCTCTGAGGCTGCACTGATCGCCTGGATGGCGCCGTGGTCAATGCCCATCCCAGTCTGCATGGCTGGGTTGAACACAAACAAATGCGTCTTAGCAAGGGCGGTGCGGATGTAGGGGAGTCCCAACATAGGGTCCTCTGGTGCTACACCTACGGCTTTCGCGGGCGGGGCTGTTGCTGCTAGAGGGGCCTGCTGAGGGGAGGAGGGCTGGGGAGGGGCCGGGTATGATGCACACACAACGCCGACACCATCTATTTCCACCGTCCTACACCTGCGGCTGTCCCGTGTGTCCAGCAGCTGGGTGAAAGCATTAAGTCACGCCAAGCCAGTGATTAGTCAGCAACGTTGGCCTACATTGGCTGACTGTACTGCTTGATCCTGCGAATGATGCCCACCCCATGGCCCCATGCCTCAACCTCCCAGCTGTATGCATTCACTTGCGTTCTCAAGTACTTTACTATGTCGCTGATGGGGCATGTCACAACCGGTGTGACCCAACCACTAGCACCTCAGCGGCACAACAACTGGCCGTCTTGCTCGCATCCTCGCAGGATCTCTCCCAGACTATGACTGAGTACAACTTCTCACTCTTTGGGGCACGAGCGCCTGGCAAGGAGGCTGGGCCCCGGCCTGCTGCTGCCAAACCTGTCAAAGGAGCCCTTGGGAGCGGGACACACTCAGCAACTGCTGGTTCCCCTCCCGCTCGCGGAGAAGATGGCTACGTGGGGGAGGTGGAGGAAGACGGGTCGTTTGAGTCCTTAGGCAGTGATGAGGAGGACGTTCAGGCGGAGGTGGAGGGCCACAGGGCTCCACAAGCCCCAAGTGTGGCCAACCCTGGCACTGGAACACCAGCAGCAGCAGGAACAGCTGCTGCTGCAGGAGACTCGGCAGATGGCAATGCTGCATCACCAGGCGGTAGAATCTGTACGGTGGAACCTGATGCTGTGAAGATGGCTACCTGCGGCAGCCGAAGGAAGACTCGAGCCTCGACCGCTTCAGAGGCACCCACCGCGGCCATGGAGCGCAAGCCGGTGCCGCAGCAGCAACGCGTCAGCCCTCCCGTGGGCCCGCTGCCTCCTGTGCCCGACCGCTTCAAGAGTAGCGACCCCAATATTTGGGGCATCCTCGGCACGAACTGCAGTGGTGTGGTGCCCTGGACGCCGCGCCGCAACAACAACCACCAGCCAGACTCGAGACTGGTCAAGTGGCTGTGGGGCGGCAAGCTTCGCAAAGACCAGGCGACCGCCCTGGTGCACATGATCCCAGTCAGAGCCTCTGGAAGCATGCTGCTGGACAATCTGAGGCCAGACAAGGACAGGCAGGACAAAGAGGTGGGTCGAGGAATGAGGAGTGTGGCGTAGGATGAGGTGGAGTCTTGGGTCTGGGCTGAAGAGGCTGAGGTACAGCATCACCCACTGCCGCTGCTGTGCCTACCACTGCTGTCACAAGCAATGCTCCTAGATGTTCATGCAACACTGCTGTTGTTCTTCCCATCACCAGCCAGGGTGAGACTCCTGCTTGGCAGCAGCTCGCTTGCGCTTCCTTGCCAAGCCATAGTTTCTTATACTTATACCCTGGCATCACTGCATGCAGTCGTGTTGCCCAGACTCCTCACCTACCATGGAGTTTCGCAGCCTGGCTCATGTGCATGCAGGAGCTGCCCAAGGACCACCGCGTGTACATGACCAAGGGCATTTTCTCACTGGTGCACACAGACAGCTCTCGATGGCCTTACAACGGCATCCACGGGGAGTCCGGCAATTGGGTCATCGTGGCTGGCGTCGTGCCTGCACCAATGGAGATGGGCCAGGATGGCGTGCTGCACGGCCAGATGCTGGTGGTGAGGCCCTGCTCCCATCACAACTGCAGCCAGCAGGACTCACAAGAGGGCAGCTGCTTGGGGTGGGAGAGCAGGGAGGATGGGGTGAGGGGCGGGAGGGGTGGGTGAGGGGTGGGAGAGCTCCTCTACCTCCATGCTGTGCGTGTGTGCATCCCATGACGTCATTTGGACCTTGGGCAGAGTGTGGATGTAGATGCTGCTTGCCTGGACCACTGCAGTGTGTATGCCTTCGTCTATGGCTTTGTGAAGGGTGCCTTGCTCACAGTGGGCGGATCGGCTGACCTCTTGTGCACCTGCCTGCCTAACCTGAGAGGTGGGAGGGGTGTGCACCAGCCCCTGTGCAAGTGTGCCCGCCTGCCCTGTCCGTCTCACTGTGCGCAGGTCCTACAGTGGACTGGTCCGCAAGAGAAGACGCCTGATAACAGCGCCAAACATGCATCCCAGCGGGCTTCAGGGGCCAAGGGAAGCAGCGGGGGCAACAGCAGTCGGGGAGGCAGGGGCAAGGTGGCGCGTATGACGCCTGGCAGGGCTGGGGTGCGTGAGCTGGATGACCTGGCAGATGCAGCGGCAGTGGCAGATGAGGGAGGGCAGCAGGGCCGCAGCTGGCAGCCGCAACAAACACAGGGCGAGGGTTCAGAAGGAGGGGAGGAGCAGCAGATGGGGTTCGACGAGGAGATGCTACCGCTTGGAAGCATGGTGGGACAGCAGGCAAGGATGGGGCAGGGAGCTGCTCCTGGCAATGCTGGCCAGATGCATGGAGGGCGGGCAGGTGGGGCAGGCAGCAGCAGGCCACACACGCCTAGAGCAGTGGAGGAGGTGCATGAGCTGGATGCCTCGCAATCTACTGGGGAGGGAGATGAGCAAGAGCAGCGCAAGAAGCGGCAGCCAATGCAACAGCAGCAGGGTCAGCAGCAGCACCAGCAGGTCCTGCACAAGCCGCTCCAGGAGGAACAGGAACGAGCTGCAAAGCGCCCAAGAGCAGGAGCCCAGCCTGCCGCCAGCGCCCCTCCGCGATCTGGAGCCCCTTCACGAAGTGACGCGGCCGCACCGCAGACCCCACGACACACAGACTCCCCTTCGCGAGCCTGTCGCGCGTGAACCAATTCGCTCGCCGCCACCAGCAGCGGCAGCAGCAGCAGCAGCAGCAGCAGCAGCAGCAACAACAGCGGCACCAACGCCTGCAGTGGCAGATATCGAGGCGAAGGAAGCCGCGCCAGCTGGGGCTGCAACAGGATCAAAACACACCGCACCAATAGGAGCACCATCAGGGTCAGCTACGCCAAGGGACCTGGCCTTGAAGTATGAGTGGCCGGAATGTTTGAAAGTGGCGGCCCTCCCTCAGAACAACCCCTCGATGAAGGTCAAGAGTTTGTATAGACGTTACTGTGACTTGGCTCAAAGGCTGGACGAGCTCGAAGTGGACATTGGTGCAGCCCGAGACCTTTTGGAGAAGGCTAAAGCCAAGCAGCCAGGTGAGTTCAGTCCGCCAAGCTGCCGCTGCCAGCCAGAGTCGCTGGTGTCGGCCCTGTTGCATGGCAGGAACACAAAGTAGTCACAGCTAATGTTAGAAACAAGCAAGGAAGATGGAGCAGGCTGTGGCCTCTGTGAGCGTCTCCTCTGTGCTGCTTGATGGTGGCCATAGTCACCATTACGATTACACGGCAGTTGCCTGTCAGCATTGATGCACCGATGCCAGGGCCGCACGGCTCTCGGTCCTGTTGTTGTTGATGTACATCGCTTACCCACCAGCCTGGTGTGGCTGCTGGGTAGTGAAGTTGCACGGGCACACCACCCACATGCCTGTGTGGCACACTGCCAGCCTGCCTAACCTGCCCAACTACCTTGGGTCCTGAGGCAGACAGCAGCTGCTGCACGGTGGTGAGGTGTGGGGTAGGGTGATGGTGGGATGGTGACACGGAGCGCACGTCAAGGTGCTGCTTTTCTCCCGCACCCATGGCACTGCAGCTGATGCATGTCCTGCTGGATGTACACCATGCGGCCATGCGAATGCATTTATGCATGGAGGGTGCTGTGCCATCTACTCCTACCAGCATAGCTACAAGCAATGTCCCTATGACAATATTGCTCCTCTCGCCCCACTTTTCTTATGTCAAACCCCCTGTGCGTTGCTGCAGGCCTGGAGTACTACCAGCATGAGAACTTGGTGCACGAACACGAGCGGCAGAAACTCCAGCTAAAGCGAGACATGCGGCAGCTGCACCATGAGTGGTTGGATTACACGACTTGAGCTCAAATGGCTAGATTGCGATGACGGCTGGTGTGGCTGGTGCTGTGAGGACCGCTGCAACCAGCGACTTCCTTAGCTGTTATGCACGATCCACACCCGTAAATGTCAGTGCACCGGTGGATGGTACCCTTATGCAAGCATATTTTCACGCACAACGCTCTATGTAAACACGCACAAAGAATGACGGTTATTGTATTGTACTGGCACTCAACAGTAAAACTTGACATACAATGCTACGCCTGCATTGCTGCCCTCCACCCCCACCTTCATCACCAGTTGGGCCACCCCTGCCCCTTGACGGTGAAGACCCTTTGATGAGGGCCCATCACCCTTCACCCACACCCCTACGGCCAGGGCAGGCAAACACTTCATCACGCTGGTTTGCAGAGGCCCGCTATGCCAGGTGTTCCAGCATAGGCAAGCTGGCCAAGCACCTTGCTCTCGAGTTTGGCAGGACGGTGGAAACAGATGGTGTCCGTGTTGCCATCTTCACAGCATCAGGTTCTGCCGTACAGATTCTACCAGCTGGTGATGCAGCATTGCCATCTGCCGAGTCTCCTGCAGCAGCAGCTGTTCCTGCTGCTGCTGGTGTTCCAGTGCCAGGGTTGGCAGCACTTGGGGCTTGTGGAACCCCGTGGCCCCCAGCCTCCGCCTGAACGTCCTCCTCATCACTGCCTAAGGACTCAAACGACCCGTCTTCCTCCACCTCCCCCACGTAGCCATCTTCTCCGCGAGCGGGAGGGGGACCAGCAGTTGCTGAGTGTGTCCCGCTCCCAAGGGCTCCTTTGACAGGTTTGGCAGCAGCATGCCGGGGCCTAGCCTCCTTGCCAGGTGCTCGTGCCCCAAAGAGTGAGAAGTTGTACTCAGTCATAGTCTGGGAGAGATCCTGCGAGGATGCGAGCAAGACGGCCAGTTGTTGTGCCGCTGAGGTGCTAGTGGTTGGGTCACACCGGCTGTGACATGCTCCACCAGCGACATAGTAAAGTACTTGAGAACGTCAGTGAATGCATACAGCTGGGAGGTTGAGGCATCATTCGCAGGATCAAGCAGTACAGTCAGCCAATGTAAGCCAAGGTTGCTGACTAATCTCGCTAACTCGCTTGGCATGACTTAGTGCTTCACCCAGCTGCTGGACACACGGGGCTGACAGCCAGCAGCAACAGCCCCACCCGGGACAGCCGCAGGTGTAGGACGGTGGAAACAGATGGTGTCGACGTGTGCATCATACCCGGCCCCTCCCCAGCCCTCCTCCCCTCAGCAGGCCCCTCTAGCAGCAACAGCCCCGCCCGCGAAAGCCGTAGGTGTAGCAACAGAGGACCCTATGTTGGGACTCCCCTACATCCGCACCGCCCTTGCTAAGACGCATTTGTTTGTGTTCAACCCAGCCATGCAGACTGGGATGGGCATTGACCATGGCGCCATCCAGGCAGTCAGTGCAGCCTCAGAGCCGAAGTCAGGCCAGCTTGCGACAGACAAGCTGGCAATGTGGAAGCTGACTGGGGGCCAGGTGCTGCAGGTCAATGGCCTGAACAACGCACGCCGCAACACCGAGCGGTAGCCAGCATCAATCCAGCCCCGCCTCCAGCACCTGGCAGCAGCCAGCTCAGCCGGCACCTCCACAGAGGCCAGTTTGCAACACATCACTACCACCCCGGTCAAATGGGACGCGGAGTAGAGAGTGTACATGGACCGTAAGTGGGCATGGCAGCGGCTGAGGCTGTGCGGAGCACAGGACCGGGGCACGGACCCGCGGCGGGGCAGGGTGGTGCTAGTGGATGAGTTCCGCACCAACTAGGTCGGCTCAGCAGTGAACGGCCAGCAGCCCTGTGAGAGCCACCTAAACAAACGCAATGCCACCAGGCCTGCAGGCTGCAAGCCCCCAGCATGGCAGGTGCACCACCAGCTGCTGCGCCCAGCATGGAGCCAGCAGTGTGACCAGCCAGTGCGGGGCCTGATGTGGTGCCCGGTAGTGGCCCCATGCCATCCTCCACAACCCACCCACAGCAAAGGCAGCCGCACAGCCAACAGCCTTACAGCCCCAGCCCAGTGCCTCCCTGCTGAACAAGCTCACCAAGGCTGAGCAGGCAGCTGAGGCCACTCAGCCCACCAAGGGCGCAAACAAACAAAAGGGCAAGGCTGCCAGTGGAGGGAATTGTAGAGGACAAGGCCTCTCATGCCACCTTTCGATGCTGCTGCTCCATGAACACCATGCCGTCGCATGGGTGACTTGTCGTCGCATGGGTGACTTGCATGCCCCATCCCCTGTTACCTTTTTTGAGGATGCGGCATGGCTGTGGTTAGGTGCTCATGACTGTCAGCCATGTCAGTGTACAGCAACAGGAGACAGCACCGGGGTCAGTGGTGGAGGGGACCAACAGCAGGTCTGATTCAGCCCGGCAAGTGAACCTGTACCCCTGTACCCCCGGCTGCCTTGCACCGCTGCTCAAGCTGGCGGGCTAAAAGGTCCATAAACACGTTGCACCGGAAAGCAGCTGCAGTTTTGACAAGTCGGCGATGCCCACCTCCGTAACAGATTGTCATCAGCATGCGCTTCCGGGTGCCGGCCATGCATTCCTCCATAGTTTGTCTCGAGGCTGCTCAAGGTCTCCTCACTCGATGCAGCAGTCGACCCGGTATGGGCAACTTGGACAGTCTTGTCGAGGCGAGAGGGCGACATCTTCTGGGCTGCAGCCCTCGACACCGAGAAGCCCAGCCCTCGACACCCACCGCAGCCATGTCTTGCTGGGCGTCAGCGGGTGGTGCTGTGGCAGCCAAGCAGATGGTGCTGACAGAGTGGGCCAGTGCAGCTATTGCCGTGGATGCTTGGCACACACAATTGACCACGTTCCCCTGAAACAACATAATGCTCAACATTCGTGACTTGTGGTCGAGGCTCACGCCATAAGCTATGGCAAGGGGCCTTCCATGTATGCGCGCAGCACCACCGAGAGCGGTGGGTGTGGGTGTGGATGGGAGGGGCTGTGGCAGTGGAGGGGGCTGCGGAGGCTCTCGTGCCACCTGTTGCCGCTGCTGCTCCCCAGGTCTGACGCAGCCCGGTTAGCGAACCTGGCCCCCTGTACCCCGGCTGCCTTGCATTGCTGCTCAACCTAGCGGGCTAGGCAGTTCATGTACACGTCGAATAGGAAGGCAGCTGCAGTTTCGACAAGTCGGCGGTGCCCTACCTCCGTAGCAGGTTGTCATAAGCATGCACTCCCGGGTGCCGGCCATGCATTCCTACAATTTGTTTCAGGGCTGCTCACCCAAGGCCCAACAATAACCATCTTGCTCCACACCCGCCGCAGCAGTCAGCCCGGTATGGCTGCTGGACCTTGCCCATCAGCAACTACCGGCAGTACCTTACTACATTCCTACAATTATCTTGCTTCACACCTGTTGCAGCAGTTGACCTGGTATGGCTGTTGGACCTTGCCCATCAACAGCTTGGGCAATACCGTCGAGGCGAGAGGGCAACATCTTCTGGGCTGCAGCATCAGCACCCCTAACGCTAGCCTGTGCTGAAGAGTGACAATATGAAAGACCCGCCCTTTGGCATGACCATTCACGAATTGTCTAAGACGAAAGACAACAAGGCTGCGGGTAAGGTGCGGAGTATGAAGCCCTTAAAGCATAGCGATTTGAACAACCGCAGCTCCGCATTGAAAACACCCGCATCTCAGCAAAAGAAGATAAGCAGCTTCTTCACATCCACACCAAAATCTGCGGGGAACGCAACCCCACGAGGTGCTGTGTTTAGAGGTTCTTGGACCACATCAGTTGTTCACGCTGTTGCTCGTTGGTCGTAGCGGCCATCGCGGGCAATAGCCGATTACAGCTCTACCTGGTTTGAATTTCAGAGTCGAACGGGGCTGACGGGACACCGGAGCCTGCCCGTCAGCCCAGCAACAACCTCTGCGAGCAGTCGACGCCAAACGGCGCACCTGTCGCGGCAGAGGCCACAACCCCACCCCCGCTGGCCGCTGCGGCCAGCGTGCCAGCCGCAGCAGCCCCTGCCCCCCCCCCTAGCATTGGCGCAGAGGTGGTAGGGCGCCGCATCAAGGTCTTCTGGCCACAGGAGGGTACATGGTTCGAGGGCAGCATCTCACGCTACGACCAGGACAAGGGCAAACACCGGGGTGCGCTGGTGCCCTGCGCCTCCACCCTGCTACCTTACCCCTCATCTCACTCAGGCCTCAGCTGGCATGTTGCATGATGCGCTTGGATCAACATCGGGTGGTACCATGTGTGACACTGGCTCATGGCTATGCCGCCTGCTGCTGCCACTGCTGCTGGTGCCACTGCTGCAGCTAGCACTACTGCTGCTGCTGCTGCTACCACTGCTGCTGCTGCTCCTCCTGCTGCTGCTGCTCATGCTGCTTTCGTGTCTACGCTGCCTCTGCTCTCTTTGCTGACCTTGCTGCTCATGCTGCCCTGCCCCTAGTTTCTTATGACGATGGCGACAAGGAGTGGGTGGTGCTGTCAGCTGAGCAGTACGAGCTGCTGGCGGACAAGGCGGTCAGCAAGGCAGCACCACATGCGGCAGGGGCAGGGGCAGGGGGAGCAGGGGAGGACATGGACTGTGACAAACAGCAGCAGCAGCAGCAGGAGGAGGAGCAGGTGGTCAAGGCTGGTCAGCGGCGCCGCAGGTGGGCTGTTGTCAGAGGCCCATACTGTGCATATCCCTCTCTCATGGGCAGGCCGGGAAGCTAAGTGAGCCAGGTTACAGCTTTGGTTGCCCCACCAGGACTGGGCAACCTGATAGGGGTGGGGTGCACACTCCACATCAGGTTAAAGGGCTGTGCCAGCTGCAGCCTTGCTTGCCCACCAGGATTGGCCTGGCTGCAGCTTTGGTTGCCCAGGCAGCTTCGCACAGCCAGGCTGACACCATGGCGCCCATGCTGTCGATGGTGTCCGTGCTGCAGCTTACAGCGCAAGCTAGTGGAAGCGAAGCAGGAGCTAGGCAAAGGTCAAGGCAGGGTATGAAGTGTGCGTGTGTGTGAGGTTGACCCTGCAGCATGCGTACGGCAGGGGCAGGGGCAGGCAGCAGGGGCAGGGGCAGGGGCAGGGGCAGGGGCAGGGGCAGGGGCAGGGGCAGGGGCAGGCGGCAGGGGCAGGCGGCAGGGGCACGGGCAGGGGCAGGGGCAGGCAGCTATCAAGTGCAGGAGGCTGCCACCCATCCATACTGGGAAGGGGAGGCAGTGCAGAGGTGCAGGTGCAGCTGGGCAGCCAGCAGGGCAGTGCCGGGCTGCACCCTAGAGGAGACAAGGGCTGCCTGCCCCAGGAAGAGGGGCATGGTGTGCAAGAGGCAGCCTGTGGCCTGATGGCCTCGCACTGGGTAAATAGTGTGGGCCCTGCTGCCCCGCTCTCCAGCACCCAGGGGTCACCCAGGGGTCACCCAGGGGTCACCCAGGGGTCACCCAGGGGTCACCCAGGGGTCACCCAGGGGTCACCCAGGGGTCACAGGGCCCAGCCCTTGTAGCAGGAGGAATAGGAAGGCTGAGTCCCAGAGAGGCAGGCCAGCAAGCTGGCCAACTTGGAGCAAGCCAAGCCCAGGGCTGGCTGTGAGGTGCCGCTGGCTGTGAGGTCCTTAGGCCCTGGGTGGCTGGGCTGCCTCAGCCTTGCCCGGGTGCTGGGTGTCTGTACCCCAGCGCTGAGCCACCAGCCAGGTCTGGCTGCTGCCTGGACTGTGAACTCTCTACCGCCTCCAGCGCCTGCAGCAAGCTGCCCACAGCGTGGCACAGGGACGCCACACTGGCAGCCGTCACTGCCGCTGGTCATGACGATGCCGCCTGCGGTGCTTGGGCTGATGCGGGTCACTGACCCCGCATCTGTTGGTGCATCAACTACAGCTCCATGACAGCAGCCCTCATGGCAGCCGCCCTCATGGCTGTTCGCAGCATCAAAGTGGCCAGTCTGCAGGCATAGCATGTGGGCCGGGGCTACCCAGAGCAGCTAGTAGCCACACATATCTTGGCGCAGAGCACAGCAGCAGTGGCGGATACGTGCTGGTCAGGTCAGGTCGGTTGGCTGGTTGGTTGGTTGGTTAGTGAGAATGGCTGTGTGTTGGTGCCTCGTCATGTTGCCCCACGGCAGCCAATAACCCGCACACAGCTCTGATAGAGGTGGGAGGTCAAGAGGTGCTCCGTGGCTGGCTGGCTGGCCCTTGGCACTGCTGCTACCCACCTCCCCTCACGACAGCCCCCTGACGACAGCCCCAGCGCTACCCACCTCCCCTCACGACAGCCCCCTCATCCACACAGGGCGTTCACGGCCCGGCCTAGCTCAAGCCCCACCAGGATCTGTGTAGGGGTGGGGTGCACACCCCACATCAGGCTGAGGAAGCTGGCCTGGCTGCAGGCTTGCTTGCCCCACCAGGATTGGCCTGGCCGCAGCTTTGGTTGTCTGGGCAGAGAGTGTGAGAGGGCTGAGAGGGCTGAGAGGGCTGAGAGGGGTTAGACTTGGAGGGGCCACCTGCTTCTTCTCATCCCATCCTATCTCTTCAGCTCAGCCCTGGCTCCAGGCCCCTGCTTCATTATTGGCCATGGGCCTGAACCTGGACTGCTCATCCTGTGGCTTTGGCCTGAAACCACCTTGTGTGGCGTCCTGTCGCAGGCTGGGTGGCAGTGGCAAGCACGGTGCAGTAGGCGATAAGAAAGCAGCGGGGGGGCGGCTCCGGCGCGTGGTGATGTCGGATGATGATGATGCTGCACCGCCACACGGGAGTGACAGTGACAGCGAGTTTTCTGCAGGTGGGCTGCCAGGGCTGGGGTGCGTGATGGTGGGCGGGGGAGGCCTGCTGCTGCTGCTGCTGCTGCTGCCTTGCTGACAACGGTTGATTTGTTGGGGGCGGTCTGAGGGGGGGGGTCTCACTCCCATCCACTGCAATCACTCTATTCACCTCCTGCTGCTGAACCCGCCAGTGCCACTGCTGCCACTGCTGCTGCTGCCACCGCACCTGGTCCTCCTCCTGCCGCCCCTAGCGGCATGGGGCTCGCCAGCTGCCAGGCATGCAAGCACTGTGTGCGCCTGGGTGCAGCAGAGTGTTGTGTTGCATGCTGATGCAAGCTCATTTGGATCTTGTGCGACGCATGGCATTTGTTCGTGGGGGGCGGGGCTAGCAGATGGGGAGGCTGACGACAGCGACAGCGGACTAGATGAGCTTGAGGACGAAGAGGACAGCCAAGCGGGAGGGGAGGGAGCAGAGGAGGAGGACGAGGAAGGGGAGGAGGAGGAGGAGGAGGAGGGGGGAGGCCCGGGTGGGGGGCAAGCGTAAGAGACCGCCAACCAAGTCAGCTGCGGCGGTGCGTCTGATTGGCCCCTCCCCCTCCCCCTCCCCCTCCCCCTCCCCCTCCCCCTCCCCCTCCCCCTCCCCCTCCCCCTCCCCCTCCCCCTCCCCCTCCCCCTCCCCCTCCCCCTCCCCCTCCCCCTCCCCCTCCCCCTCCCCCTCCCCCTCCCCCTCCCCCTCCCCCTCCCCCTCCCCCTCCCCCTCCCCCTCCCCCTCCCCCTCCCCCTCCCCCTCCCCCTCCCCCTCCCCCTCCCCCTCCCCCTCCCCCTCCCCCTCCCCCTCCCCTCCCCCTCCCCCTCCCCCTCCCCCTCCCCCTCCCCCTCCCCCTCCCCCTCCCCCTCCCCCTCCCCCTCCCCCTCCCCCTCCCCCTCCCCCTCCCCCTCCCCCTCCCCCTCCCCCTCCCCCTCCCCTCCCCCTCCCCCTCCCCCTCCCCCTCCCCCTCCCCCTCCCCCTCCCCCTCCCCCTCCCCCTCCCCCTCCCCCTCCCCCTCCCCTCCCCCTCCCCCTCCCCCTCCCCCTCCCCCTCCCCCTCCCCCTCCCCCTCCCCCCTCCCCCTCCCCCTCCCCCTCCCCCTCCCCCTCCCCCTCCCCCTCCCCCTCATCATCTCTCACCCTGTTCGTCCTGCAGGCTAGCCGCAAGAAAGGCGCTGCAGCCGCAACACCCAGCGGGGCAGCTGGCAAGAAGGGCGCAGTGGTGGCCAAGCTACCCGCCACCCCTGCCTCTGCAGCAATAGGGGCCCTCAGGGGGGCGGCAGGGGGGACCACCCCTGGCCCTGGGCCTGCCGCCCGCACCCCCTCAGGCAGCCTGGCGGTGGCCACCCCTCAGACAGGCGCCCGCAAAACTTTGCACAAGGCACTGGATATCACACCTGCTGTTGGCTCCAAAGGTGTGACCAGCAGCTCACTTTATCACAGTCTGGGGCAGAAAAGTGAGGAGGAAGGGAGTGAGGCAGTGCAGCCAGTGCAGACCTGCAGGACCCAGAGGCCCTCATTCAGGACAAGAGGCAGCTTGAACTTGAACTGAACTGTTTGAACTGAACTTCTTGTGCTGAACTTCTTGAACTGGCTGGATGCAGCGTGTGGTATGGGGCACGGCAAGGTACACTGAGACCTACGCCTGTAGTGTATGGGGCACGGAAGGTTTGACAGCCCTAACACTGGCCCTGCCCCTAAGCCTACCCCTTTGATTGCAACGTCTGCTTGCTTGTCGTCTTGGCAGCATCGGCACTGCCCTATGCGAGCTGTGTTCAGTGGTTGGAAGCGTGCCCAGGGGAGGGGAGGGGGAGGTCGCTTGGGGAGGTGGGGGGCTGTGGGGGGCTGTGGGGGGCTGTGGGGGGCTGTGGGGGGGCTGCTGGCTGCTGCCTGACCCGCTAGCCACACTGAGGAGGAGGGGGGAGCCTGCAACCCAGTGATGGGAGGCTGCTGGCTGCTGGCTGCTGGCTGGGGAGTGAGGCAGTGCAGCGAGTCCCGCCCTGCTTGGGGCCCCATGCATGAGACACTATCAACTCACTGCTATCAACTGGCTGCTGTCAACTGGCTGCTGGGTGCAGAGGTGTTGAGGGATGTGGTGCACGGCGTGGACACACGGCTCAACAATGAGGATGCGGGCCGCTTCCTGTCACGCATGGTGCAGGTCAGCATGGGCCCCCCGGGGGGGTGGGAGGGGTGGGGGTGCGTGCTGCAGACTGCCATGTCCACTGCCTGCCTGCCTACCCCCATAGCCATGGCTGCCGGCCCGCCGGTTTCTTTCGACCCTGCCTGCCCATAGCCTGCCTGCCTGCCGCCGCTGCCTGGCCCCCTGCCTGGCCCCCTGCCTGGCCCCCGCCTGCCCCCCTGCCCCCTGCCTGCCCCCCTGCCCCCCTGCCTGCCTGCCCCCCTCCCACCCTGGCTGGCCCCCTGCGCAGCGCTTCCCCTTCCTCCACCCGTCCAAGATCATGGATGCTGAGCAGCGCCGCCCTGACCATCCTGACTATGACCCCTCCACCCTGTACATCCCCCCCTCATGGTTCAAGGTGCGGGCAGCTGCTTGTGGGGGTGCTGGCTTAGGGGCCGGGGCCGGGGCCGGGGCCGAGGCCGGGGTCGGGGTCAGTGTCAGGTTGAGAGTCAGGGTCAGTGTTAGGGTCAGGGCCAGGGTCGGGGCTTCTTTGTGAAAAACCTAGTGTTGGGGTGGTTGAGGTGGGTCAGCTTGATACGCTCAGGCTCAGGCTCAGGCTCAGGCTCAGGCTCAGGCTCAGGCTCAGGCTCAGGCTCAGGCTCAGGCTCAGGCTCAGGCTCAGGCTCAGGCTCAGGCTCAGGCTCAGGCTCAGGCTCAGGCTCAGGCTCAGGGCTGCTTGGTTGGGGTTGGGTCAGGTGGGTTAGGGTTGTGGTCAGGGTTGTTGGCTTGGTTGTAGGATGAAGGGTGATGGGGTGGGGTGTGGGTGTGGATGTTGATCTGGTTGAGGGGGCGGCTGACTCACCCCACCCCACCCCCCCATCCCTCCTGGCTGCCGCTGCAGGAGGCCAAGGTGAGTGAGGGGCAGCAGCAGTGGTGGCGCTTCAAGGCTGCACACTTTGACAGCGTGCTGCTGTTCAAGATGGGCAAGTTTTATGAGGTGGGTGCGGCGAGGTGTGGCAACGGCGATCAGCTGGCCTCATCTGCCTTTTCATGCGTCCAGACACTTGCCTTAGTTCGACAAGCGAAAGAAAACCGGGGTCTTTTACACAGTTTGGAACTATTAATCATAATTATTGCTCTAGTTGGAACTAAATGGGCGCAATAAATAGGGTGGGGCCAACGGAGAGTATCATTATCATTAAGTACTTGTGTTGCTATTTGCAATTAGGGCTGCTGCGACTAAAAACTGTGGGCTGGGACTGTGTTGCTTACGATGTTTTGGGCGGCTGTCTGGGTCCTTCTCTGCCTGACTAACCCTCATTTAGCAGAGTCCCAAAAACATGTGTGTGCGTGGTAGCCATTACCGTGGTTGTTCAGGCATGCTGGCGACAGGTCTAGCATAGCTTGAATAGCTTGCATAGCTTGCATAGCTTGCATAGCTTGCATAGCTTCCACAGCTTCCTCAGCAGTCTTGTGATCATAGGTGTCGGTGAGATATGCTTCAGCATGGAGTGCCAGCGACAAGCTAGCAGACCCCCTCCTTGTAGCTGCTGACCTGCTGCAAAGCTGAAGCACCAATGCCACACACCCTATTGCCGCCATTCCCATCCTGCCGTTGCCCTGACCTGCCCTGCCCCGCATC
>JASKMD010000020.1:937536-968682 GCA_030144725.1 Haematococcus lacustris | reverse complement strand
ACTTCCTTTCTTTCTTTCTCACGACACTGCTGAAGCTTTTGGACTTTCCCAGCCGTACCTCCCTGACATGCTCCAGCCACCAGGCCCTGTGCTGGGTGTTGCCAGTTTTGGCTATGCGTACAAAGCCTGCATCCTCGACAGGGTCCACCTGCAGCCCAGACACCAGATCAGGTGAGACAGCGGCCAGTCACCCTCTCACTTCTCCTTCAGCCAGCAGCCAGGTCACAGCTGTGTGTCGCAGCTGCAGCTTCCCCTCCAAAGGATGTGACTGGACGAGGCGAGGCGAATGTCCCAGCTCTAATCCTGGTGAGACCTGACGATCCCCCTCCCCCTCCCCCTCCCCCCTCCCCCTCCCCCTCCCCCTCCCCCTCCCCCTCCCCCTCCCCCTCCCCCTCCCCCTCCCCCTCCCCCTCGCCCCCACCTGCCACACAATGCCTACAAACACGCGGTGTGGCAGCTCCGCCTGCTCCAGCAGGTCAGCCACAGTCCAGCAGCACTCAGGGTCACGAAAGCAGGCCACCGACACAAAGATGCGTGGTGGGCTAGCCGATGATGACGGCTGCTGGGGGAATGGTGGTTGGGGGCGCTGCAGCAACAGCCCCTCCTCTGATGCCTGCCGCACTTCCAGGGTTGGGTAAGGGGTGGGGGGAGAAGGGGAGGGGGGAGGGGGGGCCAGGCACAGAGGAGGCCTAGGTCCCTGCCCCCCAGGGGACACTGCACCCCTAGAGGTGGGGCTGAGCAGCAGGGGTGAGGCAGCAGCCTGGGGGTAAGCAGCTGACTGTACAGCTCGTGGCTGGTTGGGTGTCGCCCTGACAGCCTGGCAGCCTGCCACTGAGGTTTGTGTCGGGGCAGATGCTGCTGCTGCTGCTGCTGCTCCTGCTCCAGCGGCTACAACTGCTGCTGCCATGAGCTCTTGAGCGTTGGGAGGTGGGTCGGTACCTGCCAGGCTGGCTGTGGGCGGGCTCAGCGGTTGTGGCTGAGCAAGGGTTGAGGCGGGGGAGGTGGGGGAGGGAGCAGGTCGGTGCGAGGAAGCAGCAGGGGGGAGGTGGAACCAGGCAGTAACCGCCCACCTGGGGAGGCAGGAGCAGGCAAGCAAGCACGGAGGGATGAGAGGCGGGCGGGTGGGTGGGGCTGGCGGGCGGGCGGCAGGCAGACATGCTTGCATGATCGCCTACTGACCTGCCTGTGCCGGCGTCCTAACCTGCACCTGCTCTGGGAGTCCTTGGGTGCAACCCACCATGCCCAATGTCCCGACCTTGCACCCTTGTCATGCATGGACCATCATGCACTTGTCCCATGCACCCACCGTTCGTGAGAGGTGGGCAACACCTCATGCTCCATGGCACTGTCAAAAATGACCAACCGACCTCCATGAGGAGTGACCAGTGTGACAGGTTCGTCCAGCTCAGGTGGACACAACTCGGCGCCAGGGCCAGGGCCAGGGCCAGGGCCAGGGCCAGGGCCAGGGCCAGGGCCAAGGCCAGGGCCAGGGTCAGGGCCAGGGCTTGCCACCAAGTATGGCACCTGGTACACAGCCAACTGGCCCCCCCATGTGCTAGCAGGCCAGTGAGGCTGGTTGAGGTACAGGATGGCGGTGACGCGGCGGCTGGGCGCGCTGGCAGACCGGTCGCGGTGGCGAACATAGCGAGCGCCGTTGCCCGGGTAGCAGGCCAGCTGGAAGGTCACTTGCCCAGCCACCTCCAGCCTGAGAGGGCAAGCAGGGGTGCTGCTGTTGTCCCTGCTGTCGTGGTGTCCATGGTAGAGGGCAGGCACGGCAGCAGGGCCCGGTGCGATTTGACGTGTCAGGTGGAGCAATAGGGAAAAGATGGGGTGTGGGATGTGCGGCTGTTTGGCAGGCTGGTAGGTGCTGGTAGGTGGGGACCGGGGCCAGGGCCAGCAATCCACCGCATGCTGGGGATGTTGTGTCCCTTACCCTGGCTACCCTACTCCCGTCGCTCCCTTCCTTCCTCACCCCTGCCCCAGCAGCTGCTGGCGCACCCCCTGCAGTAGGTGCAGCACGTGCAGCAGGCCCTGCCGCCCTGCAGCCTGCTCGGTGCTTGCATGCAGCCAGCGTGCGATGTCCCCTCGCGCGCTGCCATCGGCCCAGACTAGCAGGCTGCCCCCCATGCCTGCAGCGCGCTGCTTCTCGGCCAGGGCGGCTTTAGCATCGCAGCGAGCGGCCTACGATCCCAGGAGGTGCGAAGTGGAGCCAGGTGCCCGCACAAGGTCCCTCAAAAGTCCAAGGTTGTACCTCGAGTTGCGCGGTGGTAAGCACGCTATCAATGACGACAAAGCCTCCAGAACCCAGAGAGGGGAGCGGGAATGCGACAGTGCTCGGCTCAAGTGCTGCAGGTGGCTGGGAGACAGCGTAGCTTGCGCGCACAGTTGGGACCGGAGCGCCAGGCAAGCCGCTCTCCATCATCATTAAGATGCGCCTTTTCAAGCTGTCCGGCAGCGTCGCCAGGCTGCTCACGTCCATCTTTCATGTACCGCGTGTGGGACGCACTGCTCAACTCAGCGTTTCCAACCATGCAACAAAGATGAAGTCCGTCATGCTCCCATGCTACCCATGCTTGCCCAAGGAAACTGGCCTAATTTGTTCATGCATAACTGACATCACTGACATCACTACTGTAGGAAGCCGTGACGGCTGCTTCTCTAATCGAGTGTCATCTGCTATACGGTTGACTGCATGCATGCATGTGGAGAGGCTATGAGCTGCCTCTGTCGTTTCCCAGCTAGTATACAGATGGGTTGGACACCTCATGCATGACATCATCTCATGACTAGTTGCTGCCATGCATTCACCTGTCCATTCACGCAACCAAACATAAATGCCAGGTCACCACACGCAACACACCAACACAACCGCTGCAGGACTGCGTCTAGCTCACTCCGACCCAAACACCAGCTTTCCTAACATGGAATCGATGGAGTGTCTTATGAGCAGCACTTGCAAGCATAAAGAACGCCACACCTATCACATCTGGTTTGACCATCGCACAGTCGCTCAACACCCATTGGGCAGGAAGGGGTACTGGCAGCAGCATTTCCTTGCCCGCCCTGTCATCATCGCCCCAGACTCTTGCCTGAGTACTGCCAGCCAGGACCTGACTGGCTGTCTGCCGCCACTGCTATCCCAGACCCGGCCACCCCAGCTGTCACACCCTCCACAGACCTACTTACCTGGCCCAAGCTGCCACCATTACCACCCCCTGCCCCAGCACCAGCCCCCCGCCACTCGCTGCCCGGCTGTGGCCCTGCAGCTGCAGCTCGCTGATCAGGATAGGGCCCAGCGGTGTTTCCATTGGCTGCCGCCTGCCTGCCTTGGCTGCCAGTGGGTTGTGGCAGCTGCTCACCTGACACGTTGCTTGGCCCTGCGCCATACTCCGCTGCTGACCGCTGCTGCTGCTGCTGACCAGGAAGTGGCTGGGTGTACACGCTTGGCTGCTGCTGCTGCTGGCGCTGTTGTGGTGCGCTCTGCCCTTGGATGCCAGCAGAGGGTTGCTGCCCTGGTTGAGGGGCCAGTGGCTGTGCCTGCGCTGTCTGTTGCGCAGGCCAGTAGGATGGGGCTACCCCACTGAGGCCTGCGGCCCCCCGGGATGGACCCGCCTGCCCAACCGCAGGCAATGCAACCCCTGCCTGCTGCTGGGACTGGCCAGCAGGCATGTCCCCAGTCGCTGTCGCTCCTGGCTGCTGCTGCTGTAGGGCTGGCGGTCGCTGCTGCAGCTGTTGCTGTGATGAGGGCCCGGGCTGCTGCTGGTATGGCGGGGCACGCGGATCTGGACCTACAGGAAGCGTGGACTGCATGGCACCTGGCCGCACCCTGGGGTCAACAGGAGCCTGCCTGCCCCGCACCCCTGGCTGCCCCTGGGCCTGAGGCTGCTGCTGGTAGGGCTGAGTGGGCTGCTGCTGCTGCTGGTAGGGCACCTGCTGCATGGCTTGCTGCTGAGGTGGCTGGGGAGCCAGGCTTTGCGGTGACTGCTGCTGCTGCTGGAGTGCGGTGCTTGGCACAGGGGGCTGCTGCCACTGCTGGTTCGGCATGCCATACTGGCTGTACGGCTGCTGTGGCTGCTGCTGCAGCTGCTGGGGCCCAGGGCTGTACCGCTGCCCAGGCATCCCAGCACCTGGCATGCTGGGCTGGGTAAAGCTAGGCTGTGTGACAGGTTGCCTCTGCTGTGCTTGGGGCGCCATCAACTGTGGCTGCTGCTGCTGCTGTGGGCTCCCGGCGTAGCCATACTGGGGCTGGGCATAGCGTGCTCCAGCCTGCTGTGCCTGCTGTCCCCTGCCCTGGCCAGGCTGGAATCCTATGTCTTGGCCAGGCGGGAGGGCAGCCTGGGCTCGCTGCCTTCCCTGCCCCAACTGCTGCTGTTGTACTGCGCCTTGGCCGGCTTGCATGCGGGTGTATTGCTCATATGACATGCCTGTCTCCTGCTCCCAACGCCGCACGTCTGCCTCCCACTGCTCAAAGCTGTAGCCCTGCGGGAGGTAGCCGGCCACGCTGCTGCCAGCCTCGCCGCCTCGATAGCCGTCAGTCAGGGCTGCGACGGTCCTGGTGCTGCCAGTGGTCAGTGTCCTACAGGCAGACAGCCAAAGAGGCGCTGTGGTCAAAGCTGCAAGCCTCCCTCGCCATCTCATGATATCCTTATCTGAGGAGTCTCGGCAAGTCTGGACACATTGGCAAGAGTTGTGCAATGCCTCAAAAGCAGAGGGATAGTACGTATCTCATAGCAGCACCATGACATACCTCCAAGCAGCCCCTCTCAGCATGGTGTGCTTATGATGTGACACCAGGATCCATGGTCTATACCCCTGCTGGGCATTGTGTGGCCCTGCCTCTGGACCTAAGCCAGCTATTTCACTGCGCTGTTTCGACAGCTTCTGATGAGCTGTCAATTGCACACTGCTGTGCAGCAGCAACACAACCATGTCTTGTACTCATGTGTCGTGCGTCACCTGACTTAGCCTTACCTCAGCAGGGAAGGTATGGCGGCAAACACGCCAGAACTCTCACGCTGCTCGTTATAACGAGCCTGGTCAGACACCACTAGCCCGCCGACCCCCACGTTCACCACATCCCCAATAGTCAAGCTGAAGGTGTCGAAGAAGGCAGAAGGCAGGAAGGCCAGCCCAAAATCATCGTAAATGATGCGGGCTAGGGCACCATTGTCTGGGCTGAATGAGAAGTCCCGCACCTGTGGCAGTGGGCGCAGCACTGCAGCCGTTGTTAAACGCCCAACTGCTGAAAAGCTTGGACAACAGCTTGCAGGAGTGCAGGCATGATGAAATGGTGCTCCACATGGGTGTGGGTTGCAGGGCACTACGAGAACCATTCCTCAGGGCTTGAAAGCTCGTGACACAGGTCATTGGGAGCACAGAATCGACCTCACCTTTCCCAGGTATTCTCCTGACCGAGTGCGGACCTCCAACCCAGGCAGCATGTAGTAGCCGAACCGCCCGTCTAGAGCTGGCTCGTATAACACTTTGTCATCGTGAACAAGCACCACGTCGCCAATCTGCTCTAGGCGAGCTAGGGGGAAGTTTGCTATTTGCTTGCTGCCCACGCCCTTCTTGTCATCGAGGTCCACGGACAGCACTTGCAGCCTGACGGGGTCTACCCAGAGGCCGCCAACCACCCCTAAGTTACGGCCTGTGGTCCGAGTAATGACCTGTTTGCCTACGACTTGAGACAGGTCTACCAGCACTGGAGACATAGGCTGTGAAGCCTGCAGGGCCGTGCTGGGACGCCTGGCGAGTGCTGACGGGGGCTGCGGCTCCGGCTGCTCATACTGCAACGGCCGCGCTGAGTATGACTGCGGGGTGCCTGCTTGACTGCAGGCTACGTGCAAACATGTTCGCCGTGGCCGGCAGGCTAGCCGTGGGGCATGAATCTCTTGTCCGGCACCAGTGCGACCATGCTGGACCTTGGTGCCCCTGGCAGGCAGCATCGCTGGACTCTGATACGATTCAGTTGCGGAACATCTAGGCGGAGACATGGGCTGAAATGTTTCACATGGATGCTAATCTATATATACAGAAACAGACCGACACTCTTCTCACGACCCTGCATGATCTTCTCAGCCACATAATACCTTCAGCATGTACTATGCACCCCTGGGACTGTTCCAATGCTGTCACAATGGAGTGAACAGAAGAGCTTGGTTCACAATATGTAAAGAGCTAGGCTCGCAATAAGAGAAGGCCACTCACTTTTGTCACGTCGCACGCACTCCCCGGAAATGAAACAAAACTAGCATTCCAAACTGGATACAAAATTTTGTAAGTTGGCAGCTGCGCCTAGCACGACTTGCTGTGTACCTTGGGCATGCATCGGCCATCCGGGCTCCCTAGTGGGTCCGATGCTGGATGCACGGCAGACGAGCAGCAGCTACATCTGAACTTATGCCTCCTGGGAGTGCACGCCGGGTCAGCTAAGTACGGTGTAGAGCTCACCCGCCAATGCTTTCGTAAGCCTTACCCAAAGGGGCTTGAGGTTGTGCTGTACCAGCTTCACAGTTCTATCGCGGGCGAGCTTAAGACCGTTAAGGTATGGATGGCTTTCAACGGTAGCGCAGCAGCGCTCCTCTACCCACACGTGTACTTGGTCAACAGGAGTTCAAGGCCTTATGGCCGGTCAACGACAAAAACCAGAGCAAGGAGTTCAACCAGGCACGTTGTAACGGTGTAGGCCATGGCAAGACTGTAGCTTCCTGTAGTCGACATGGTGCACACTTGCTCCTGCAGAAAATCACTGATTGGTTCAAGGATCTGAAGGAGAAGTACCACCTTGACACAGTGGGCATAATGACAGCATCTCAACTGCGCTCTGCTACAGGACACAGGTAAGGAGTTTGGTCGTGCTTGGATGTTGTGTAGTGGTCGTCAATGGCGAGCACAGACGAGCGTGGTGAGCTTATGTGATTGCTTTTGATGTATTTGGTGCAGGGTTGTCAGCACCCTGTTAGAGCTGTCCACATTGGCTCTCAACCTGGAGTACCAGCGTCTGGACCCAGTAGGCTCGAAAGCATGGCAGCTGCGCTTTCCTGCTGAAAAGGTATGACACCCTTGTTGGATTTGCGTGTTGGCAGGACTTACATGGGGCTGCCCAGCACTTATGTGCAGGATAACCGCCTCATGGCAGAGCTACCTTCTGGTGTCCTAGCATCATTGGCAGGCGTGGGGGTCCTGCAAGAATCTCAGAGATTCATTAGCCTCAGCAAACAGGCAGCAGACCAACAGGTGGGTTCATGAGCATTGCACCTGCTGCCACAACATGATGGTACTACTGGCGGCCTTTGCACTGTGAAGGCAAGGATGGTCTGCATGGACTGTCAGCATTCTGTGGCAACGGCCGTGCACTCTTGTTTGCGCAGAGGCAGTGTGAAAGGTTCGCTCGTGAGTTGCAAGAACAGTACTACGCTCTGCGCAGCACACATCAGCAGCTTCAGCAAAAGCTGGTGAGACTGCACATGGACTGCCCAGCCTACCCACCATCACATTGCTCCCATGGAAAGCACCACCTGCATGTTTGCGCCTGCACTCAACTCACACTTATGTGGGAATGCTACTGCCAAGCAGGACCCCTCCACAATGAGCGTGTTCCAATCACTGGACACATCAGCTGTGCAGCCAACCCAACTGAGTGCAAACCCTGCCTCCTGGCTGGGTTTCTGCCTAGAGAACCAAAGCCTTGGTTATCCAAACGCACACCCCATCTGTCCAACAGTGCAAGCTGGTCTTCTTCCTCAAGCACCCTGCCTGGAACCCCCAGCAACTGCTGCATGCAAGGCACTGGAAAGCCTTGACACCCACCTGCAGCAGTACGGCCAGCTGCAGCAGCTTGCTGGCAGCGCGGTTGGGGCGGCCCTGCATCCTAATGCCATCGATGGAGCAGCACTCGCCCGGCTCAGATCAGACCCATCTAGCTCTGTTGCCACAGCCAGCAGTGGAGCAGCTGCATGGGCTAGGGCGCCAGAAGCCCTAGTGCAGCAGACTGTGGACATCCCCACTCTGCTGTCAGACTGGGTCAGTGGGCTGGAGGCAGCTGTGCCGCATGTGGCTGCGCTGGCAGGCAGGCCTAGCAACAGCCAAGCCGTGGCATCCCTTACTCCTGGGGTGGCCCCGTTGATGGGCCCAGCCTCTGACGCTTCCAGCCATGCTGCCCTGCTGGCCACCCAGCTTCGCATCCATGACTCCGGAGTACGTGACCTGGCTAACTTACGCTCCACGTTGACATCACAGCTCACCCTGCTAGGTGAGGACATGAGGCGTCTCACACTTGGTTTAACCTCCCGCATTAAGCTGATCGGCACCTTGGTAGCAGCCTGTTGTGCAAGCATTCTACTTTCTGCCAAGTAGTCCACATTCCTGTCCAGGAAATTGTGGAGTCTGAAGGGCCATCTCCTGAAAACAAGACTATGCATGAGAGCAACTCAGTGGCAGTGGGCAATCACAATCCGAATGCTGGACATCATTCTGTTCATTCTGTACATGCATTCTGTGCAAGCACAGTTGTTGACAGTGATAGCATGAAGCACTGTCTGTACTCTGGGTGGTGGCCTGCAGATACACAGCTGCGCGAGCTCCAACAGCGTGTGGCCTCAGCTGCAAGCCAGCCAATCCAGCACCACCCTCACAGCTGCCGCCCATCCCGTGATCAGCCCTGGACAGTGAAGCAGCCAGTGTCCATGCGAGGGCAGCCCAATGGCGCACACAGCAGAGCTACCACACCTGTACGGTCTTCTGCTCCCAACTGGGCGTCATGCCTGCCACCTAGCATGCTGCCCAGCCCAATGTCACAGCTGGGGCCACTGTCCCCAATGGTGCTGCACCAGCCTACTACGTCAGCCAACCTGTTGTCAGCCAAGTCACCTAGCCTTATGTCCCAATCCCTCACAGCCACACAGCAACAGACAGCCAAGGCATGGGGCAGCACAGCGCTGGCTGCAGAGCTGACCGGGCAAGCCAAGCTGTTAGCTACCCCTGCAGCCCGTGCTTCAGGGCAGGGGCACTCGCATGAGGTGCCACCCAGCGTGTGTGGCAGTCCCGTGACTCTTGCCTCAGCACACCAGCCAGCAGCTATGCCAGGCTGGTACTCAAGCGGTGCCCAGGCAAGCAAGGGCAGCACCAACCAGGAAGCCTCCCTGCCTGCTGGTATCCAAGGAGCACCCTCAGCATGCGTAACAAGCCATGGTCCTGACACGTCAGATCCTGGCCCAGAGCTGCCGTGCTCCAGCTCCCCTGAGGCTGTGCCACAGGGCTCACATGCAACAGCAGGCAGCAGAGGGCCAGGCTCGGGTGACAGCAACTGCCAGGGGGCTGGCATGATACCAGTCAGCCCTCTGTTGCAGTCTTTGGCATCCCTGTCTGAGGCATTGGACCAGGAGCAAGCGCAAGAGGAGCAGGCGCAGTGGCTGCGTAGCCTGCACTTCCAAGCCCATGTGCCTGCTGCTGGCCCTGCAGGACAACAGCAGAGTGGACAGGCGCTGGGACAGTCAGAGCAGGGCTTGCAAACCAGGGCGTCGAGCCAACAGCAGCAGCAGCAGTCTGACAGCGCCAGCCAGCCTGTGAAGGACATCGCAGCTCGGCTCAGCAGCAGGATGCTACTGGTGCCTAACCCCGCAGTTCAGCTACCTGGCACTCAGCTTCAGAGTGCAGGCCAGCCACCTCTTGCAGGGACTGTTGTCCCCAGCCACCACGCCTCCCCATCTCCCATTCCCACAATGGGCGCTGCAGAGGGCACTGCACAGCGCAAGCCCCTCCACCTCCACATGGGCAGACCGCCTCTGCTGCAGCCCCAGCAACAGGCCCACCTCCTGCTAGAACTGCAGGAGGCTCAGCGGAGGCGGGCCAGCAAGCAGGCTGCAGCAGTGGCATCCACACCCGCAGAAACGATTCCCGCAGCAAGTGCTGCAGGGCACCAGGGTGAGCAGCAGCCCCTGGCACGCAATGGAGTCCCTGTCCTCTCCATCCCAAGCCAAGACCTACAGCAAGCAGGCAGCACAGAGTGCAAGGGTGGCGAGCAGCCAGGCTGGAGGCGTGAGGGGCAGGGTACTTGGCAGGAGGGGCACCACGTCAGCTGTGGCCAAGCCCACATGCCAGTCCAGAAGGTGAGACAGGGAGTCAGATGCCCTAGCCAGCTTGTGGTGGTGATGGGCGCGTGGGCAGAACTGCTACGCTGGGCGCCTCATAACAGGCCAAGTGCCGGCCAGGCTGGCAACAAGCGCACTGCATCCCAACCTCCCAGCTATAGCACTGGTGCCAAGCAATGGCACGAGCTGCAATGCATTGTATCACGATGGGGATGGTGGCTCCACACTGTTACAACTGCCACCCTGGTATGGCTGCTTGGCCTTGCCTATCATTAGACTTGGGCATGCCTGGTGACCCAATCTAAGCCGTCATGCACTTAAATGGGTGCACATGATACAATGTGACGCTCCACCCAGCCTCCCAGCTACCCCCTGTCTTCTACCTCGGCTCAAGTGCACTTGCAGCTTCTGTTCTATTGTCAGTTGTGCCTGCTGGTTGCATGCCCGAGTTGCAAGCGACCCAGGAAGGGGCTGACAGCACATTGTAAGCTCTGGCATGCATGATGCCTGCTTGCAGGTCGCCCCTCTTGCGTCTTTGTTAGGCCTCCAAAGCCCGGTCACCAGCAACCCTGCTTCAGAGTGGGGTGACGACCTGCTCACCCTCACTGACCAGCTGGACAGCATGCCCATGCTTGTGGATTGACAGCATGCCCATGCTTGTGGATTGACAGCATGCCCATGCTTGTGGATTGTGGATTGACAGCTGCACCCACCGTGGCGGCACACAGCAGTCACTGGCCTAAGCAGGAAGCCCCAGCCAGGGAGCCCCAGCCATCATACGGTACCATCATTCGGTACCATCGGTACCAACATACCAGCACAGCTTCGTTAATGCGCATACCACTGTGCTAGTGCCACCTAAAGCATACCAGCACAGGGGCTCTGAGAATACATTTTTTTTTCTGTCCTCAGCCCGTGAGCAGATAACGTGTGACACTGGGCTTGGGGTGTTGAATTGGTCTGAAACGCTAGCCTGCTTGTTGGCCAGGGATGGGCTTGCTGTCCTGAAGCCCCCAGGCATTCTAGGCTATGCACTGAGGGGCAGAGTATTGATACCAATACTGTGACATTTAACTCCCCCTTCAACTGGCAGACAAAGGCTTGCAGCTCACATCAGAACCCACAGGCACACTTTTGCAAGCGTCCTCACCTTGGCTGGGGCATTGTTGTCTTTGCCTGACCATAGTCCTGGTTCTATGCAAGGGGGGGGGGCTAAAGCAAGGTTAATGCTTTCAGTACCTTCCTCATCGGCCCAACGGGCAACAAGTACCACCACAAAGGCATAACAAGGTCTCCTCACTAGGTGTGATGTTTGTCTGCATATAGTACCATGGCATGGGCGCCTACCACCTACACTATTGCCTGATCAGGGCTATAGCCTAGAGCTGGCATGACAAATGTGCACTGACCCCAGGTCGAGGGCCAGCATTTGACATGTGGCAGCATGAAGGCACGGGAGATTAGGGAGATAGTAAGGCACATGCGTATGAGAGGGTAGAAGCAAACACTGGTCACACAGGCCGTCAACAGGCCTTGCACCGCTTCCAGCTTCTGCAGCGAATATGTTGAGTGTATGGAATACTGGTGCATGCTTGCATATGTCCGCACCGCGCTAGGTTTCGCTGTTGCCGCAGGGTTGCGCGTCACGCAGCGCTGCACGTTACGCAGCACTGCTGTTGCTGCGGTAAACTCATATGTCCATGTGCATTCCGTAGAGGCCTATTGTTGCTCAACTGTGCCGCTGTGCCCCAGCTGCACTTGCTATGTGCTCTGTGGGTGGCCGAGTTCACGAAGTAGAAGCGGAATAGTGGCCCCGACACACAGAAATGGACGGCAATGGGTGTACCGGCAACGAAAGCACAGCTCACAAGGGACCTGGAGCAGGTTTGAGGGGCTGGGCTCAATGCAAGCGGGTCCCGGCTTAGATTCAGCTTAGCGAATTCTGTCTTCGCAGGTATCGTGAAGGATCATATATATCTTACTGATGCTGATGGGGGCCAGAGGACAATTGCGGTAAACCCAGCCCTGCCTCCTGCAATGGCTCGCTCGGGCTTGTGGTGAGCCCAAGTTGTTTCTTAATACACACAACCCCGCCATGCAGCTGGCCTCCTTAGTAACTCACACTGGCATTGCATATGCTGACAGGAAAGTCGACGACTTCGATTTACACAAGGAGTTGTACAGGGGCAAAACATCATTGCTCTACATGGCCACAGACAGGAAGTCAGGCATGCAGGTGGCCCTCAAGCTTTACCGCAAGCGCAAGCTGAGCACTCTAAATAGGTGCGCGGGTGCTGCTGTGGTTCTTTGGAAGCAGAGGCATTGCTCACAGCAGCATGAGTGCTCACTACAGGTATCAGGTGGAGAGGGAGATCCGCATCCACATACAGCTGGACCATGTGAACATCATCAAGCTGTTCGTGGCATTTGAAGATGAAAAGAACGTGTGAGTGTGTCATGCATAGTTACTGCAGCCGTTGCCTACTGGGCAGCATTGTAGTCATGTAAGCATTGTGCAGGCCCAGCACAATCCAATGAGGTGAAATGGCTCCTAGGGGAGCTGTTGAGGGCCCTTGGGCCACACTGTCTGCCTGGCCTGAGCATTGCGACACTGGGGGGTGCTTGCATGGAGGTTTTGAGGTGGGTGCTGCAGGGTGCCCCTCTGCAGTGTAGAGTCATGGAGGGTGCATGACGCAGGTACATGGTTCAGGAGTTTGCGAGCGGGGGCGACCTGTTTGAGGACTTGAAGCGCCATGGCGGCAGCATAAAAGAAAAGTATGTGGTGCGCGACATCATCCTGCCGTTCCTCAATGCCCTTGAGTACCTGCATGGCATGGTGAGTCATGCCGTGCAGCAACGCTGGCTGTACTTGTGATGGTGCTGCTGTTGACGATGGTGAGTCAGCTGATCAGGCTGAAGGTGCTGCATCCATGAGGTCCATCCATGAGGTCCATCCATGAGGTGCTGTATCCATGAGGAAAAGGCTCCCAGGCACCCTCACACACTGAGGGTTGAAGGCAGTGCAGGGCAGCACATGCACAGGATGGTGCTTGCTGCAAAAACTGCAGACACTGCAAGACTGCCCAAGGGCTGTCACTTGAGGCCTCCTGGCATGCTCATGTGTGTGTGTGTGTAGGGCAGGACTGACATGGTCACACCACTGTGTGATAGTACGCCCCACACTCACACTGCTGTTCAGCCGTGCTGGAAGCACCTGGGTCTTGCCCGCCACGCTTGCCACGCCATGCCATGTGCAGGGCGTCATCCATCGAGACATCAAAGTAGGCCCACCAAGGCTTTGATGCAACCAGTAGGCCAACCTGTAGGCAACCAGTAGGCAACCAGTAGCAACTAGTAGGCCAACCAAGGCTTTGATGCAGCCAGCAGCCAGCCAGCTACGGACAGCTAGCCAAGCAGATCACCATCTCTGTGCAACTGAGCAGCAGGTGCACGCAGAGCTGCGGGCAGTGCCCAACACCTGGGCCTACCAGGCTGCAGATAGTGTGTTTCAGGGCTTGGCACCCGCACCGCCCTGTGAGGCCCAGGCACCCCTTGCTGTGTTGCTTCACCCGCAGCCAGAGAACATACTGCTGACGGCTGACAAGGTCATCAAGATCGCAGGTCGGCTTGGCAGCGGGCTGGGGGGAATGGTTAAAGCCCGTCAGCTCCCTAACTTCACTGCCCAGCCACGCTCAGCCCAGTGCATATCCTCCCTTCCAGGTCAACATCACCACATTGCATTTGCTGTTGAAGGAGTGCAGACTTTCAGCAGGTATCAGCTCTAGGCCACAGCAGCAGTTGTCGACATCATTATTCCATGCCATCTGCCAATACACAATTCAGATGATACTGCCGGCGTTGCTGCAGCACATGAAAACGACACCACCAGATCAGGCTCGCTTAGCTGTGGGCTCGCTGACCGTGCGCACGCCAGGCCTCACGGTTGACCCCGTCCGCCCACCTCATGTGCAGCAAACCTGCCCACATGTCCCATGCAGACTTTGGGCTGAGCATCTGTGCTGACCAAGAGCGGCCGGTCACACGAGCCGGGACGCTTGATTGTGAGTGGCTGGCTGGATGCCGCTGAGTGGCCTGGATTCCCTCAGCTGGTGCCAGAGCTTGGCTGGACCCACAGCATGCTTAAAACCTAGGCTCGCCACCCCCTTGGTGCCTGCTGCGATGTAGGGTGGCCGTCCACACGCCCTTCTTGCCAGATGTGCCCATGCTGCTTCCCTCGTTGCCGTCATGTCACACCAATGCCTAGACGAGTGCTACTCCACAAGCCACCTGCCTTGCTACTGCTCACCAACTGCTACACACCCACCAACTTACCTAACCATCCGACTTGTCGGCTTATCTGCTGACTGCTACTCCACAAGGCATCTACCTTGCTGTGGATGCCAAGCATGCTCATGGCAAGAGTCTTGTGGCAATACATGAGTGGCTTGGCGGACCTGTCTGGTGGCGGGATGTGAAGAGCACCGGCTGCTGGTGCAGACATGGCGCCGGAGGTGCTGGTGTGCCCTGACAAGCGGCGGCCTGAAGAGAACAAGGAGAAAGCCGTGCTGGCATACACTGCCTCGGTGCGCCTGTGCTGGTTGATGCACATCAGCTGGGCCACCTCTGTGATTCATCACAGCTCAGACACCGCACAGCCAATGGTCGCGCGGTTGAGACAGGCAGCCTATGCTGTGATTAACGACAACGGCAAACTCAGCTCAGGCCTTGTACAACTGGTGACAGCCTGACTTCCACTAGAACGCCTGACCTGGATCTGGGACGCTGTCACCTCCCTGTCAATCTCAACCCTGCCCGCACCCGACAATGCTTACACCCTGCTTACAGCCCCAGCCACAGCCACAAGGCCGCGCCCTCCGCTACATTGGCCACACCACCGCACACGGCAGGGGGAAAGACGGTGAGGTGCATGCCCACAGGTGGATGCCTGGGCCGTAGGCATCCTCTGCTATGAGCTCTTGGTGGGCTACCCTCCCTTTGAGAACGAGTCTAGGGCTGCCACGTGAGTCCCCAGGCTACCTAAAACAAGTCGCTGCCCCACCATCACCACCACCACCACCACCATGGTCATCAGGGCCACCACATCCTGGGTCACTCCTGCCATCACACATTGCATTGTCGTTGTTCCAATGACCACTATCATGATCACCACCTGCTGCACTGGAGCCAAGCCAGCACCCTGCACTTGCACCAGTGTTGCTGTGGTGTGTTTGCTGGTGGCGACAGCTACGAGCACATCATGTACAAGGAGCCCAAGTTCCCTAGCTGGATGACAGAGGAGGCCAAGGCCTTCATCACCACTGCCTTGGTTAAGGTGAGAGCGGTGCCCAGTGCCATTAATGTCAAGTATGTTGCCTGCCTCTCGCCCACCTGCTCTGCAGACACACACCCTGCCTGCCTGCCTGCCTGCCCGCCCGCCCGCCTGCCTGCCTGCCTGCCTGCCTGCCTGCCTGCCTGCCTGCCTGCCTGCCTGCCTGCCTGCCTGCCTGCCTGCCCGCCTGCCTGCCCGCCCGCCTGCCTGCCTGCCTGCCTGCCTGCCTGCCTGCCTGCCTGCCCGCCCGCCTGCCTGCCCGCCCGCCTGCCTGCCTGCCCGCCTGCCTGCCTTCTGTGCCCCTGACCCCTGCACCGTGGGGCTCGTTTCCTCTTCCCAGAACGCAAGCCAACGGCCAACCGTGACTGAGCTGGCCCGCCAACCTCTGATGCTGCCTTACTCCTCCCCAGCCCCCCTGGATCAGGGTCCCAAGCGCAGCCTGGAGCTCCCTGCAGACAGGTCCCCGCACCCCATCCTCGCCCCCTCTACACCCCAGGCCTACAGCCCACCCGCCGCTGCTGCCAGCTCCCCTGCATCGCCCTCTTCCCCAGCCCGCAAGCTGCATGAACTGGGAGCTGCAGAAGCTGGGGTGCCCAGACCCAGCTCGCCCTCCAGGCTGTCAGCCAGGCCTCCGGCTGTGCTGGTGCCAGAAGTCAGTCACCAGCTCGCAGCGCATGGCTTGCTGGACAGGTTGCCCGAGGCGCTGGTGCAGGCCAGCAGCAGTGCGCCGGGCATTATGAGTGTGTCTAGCTACACCAAGGTAGGGAAGTGGGGAAGCAGGGGCAGGGGAGGGGAGATGCTTGAGGAGGTTGTACAGTCAGGGGGGGGGTAAACAGAAAGGAGGCAGTACACAATGGGAGAGATTGGTTGGTTGACTGGATTGCAGCCTTTGCACCGCCCCGGAAAGATGAATCCAGGCTTGTGTTTGCCCAGCCCCATGCTCAGCATGTGCTGACTGCCGCCTTTTGGTAGCTCATTGCTGCTGCTGTTGCCGCTGCTGCTGTTGCCGTCATGATGTGTGGCACAGGGCAGCAGTACGTCCCTGCAAATGGATGAAGACGCGTCCTACCCGTCCATCGCCGCTGCACTCGTTGCTCCACTCGACTCCCCCCGCCCCACCTCACCTTCCTTGCTTAATGTGAGCCATCCCAGCCCTGGCCCATGCCACAGCCAGCTGGGCAGCCCCAACAGCGCCAGCTACAGCCCGCTCGTCAGCCCCACGCCTGCAGCCAGCAGCAGCACCTCCCACCTTGGCAGCAAGTCCAGGCTAGGGGTGAACAGCCTCAGCGGCACCGGCCTGTCTTGCCACAGCACAGCCCCCAGTGGAGCGAGGGGACACAGCATGGGCAGCACCAGCACTGCCCGGGTCCAGCCACCTCCCAGCCTCCTGGCCGCAGAAGGGCCGGGAGCTAAGGATGCCAGCCACTTCTACAAGCCAGCGCCAGGCGTGCTGTCAGACGACTCCTCTGTGCCAGTGGCTCGCCCAGGGTCCCTCAGTGGGCTGCCGGTCAGCCCACTGCAGGCAGCCATGTACAACAGCAACGGCGGCAGGCCACACATGGCCATGCAGCGGCCCACGCCAACACAGTAAGTGGCGCTGCGTTGAGCACACAAGCACCTGCAGGGGGCCTGCTGCTGAGCAGGGTTGCATCCCAGGGCTGCACAGCATCATCGGCAATGCAGGCGCTGTTGGTGGAGAGTCACTGTGTCGTTGGCATTGCTGTTGTTGCTGCTATCGGCTCATTGGTAACTCAGCTGTTTATGTGTATTGGCTCCAACCCGACTCCAGCCGGGCAATAGCTAGGCTCGCTCACAAAGCGATGATGAGGCTGAAGCTGTGCCCCGCGCAGCATATACCATGCTACATGGCAAACCTCCATGCAACATGACACAGTTGTATCATTTTTCTTGCATCCCATCCAGCATGTGTTCCATGTGTCTCATGTGTGACCCAGGTGTGTGGCTAATGTGTGTGTGGATCTCATGCCTGTCTGTATGTGTAGGCTCTTGGAAGTGGGCGACGCTGATGAGCAGAAGCCCAGCAGCTCCAAGTACGGCAAGCTGTTTGCCAAGATGTGGGGCCATGGTGGCTCTGGCAAAGCTGGCGCCAGCAGCGCCGACATTGAGGCATTCAGAGTGCAAGGCAGCCCAGGCAGCAGCTCAGGCAAGCACAGTGCGGTAGGGGTGCTGCGCGCCCAGCCTGGGCACCGCAACTTGAAGGAGGAGCTTCTGGCTGACCGGGAGCAGAGCATAGTGGTGTTGGATCGCAATGGATCGGTCATCGGGGCGCCCACCATGACCTTCAAGCAGCCCAGTGCAGCGGCATTGCAAGCCCTGCGGGCAAACCTTGCGTCAGGGGCGGCGGCGCTGCCAACTGCCGCAGACAACCGAGCCAACCTCCTGACAGCAAAGGTGGGCACTCAGGGGCTGGTGGGGTGGTGCTGGTGATGGTTGCTCACTGTTGCCACCAGGAGCCTGGCTGCATGGCTGCTTGGCCTTACCTGAGTTGGCCTGAAATTGATGGTCAAAAGCAAGTTAGACAGGCAGACAGAACAGGCAGAACAGACAGACCGAATGGCAGGCAGAGGAGCATGTCAGCATACACTTTGAAATTGGGGGTGCATGCAAGGCGTCTTGCTCACTGCTATGTTGCGTGATGGCATGGTCTTTTGGCAAGGCAGCATGTTGCCAAGGGCGTAGCTTGCCTTCCCCTCCCCTTGTAGCCTGAATGTCTGAGCATGGTGCCCCAATGACCTTCAAAACCCAACCCCAGTGCAGCTGGTGCCCTGTTGGGTGTCCCTGCACAGTTTCACAACGACCTCAACCCCGTGGGCAGGATGACCTCAGAGGCTGTGCTGCTCCGGCACGGCATAGACCGCGGTGTGGGCCGCTCTTTCACTGGTGCCAACAGCCCCACCATGAAGAAGATGGCCAATGCCCCGTTGGTGTCCAAAATCCACGATTTCGTGCAGGTGAGGTATAGTTCTAACTGAGTCGCGACATGGCAGTCCAGCTCCCTTCCTCCTGCCACTCTTTTCCCCCTGCCCCTCCGCCTGCACCTGCCAAGGCAGAGCCCAGAGCTCGATGCGGCTGCAGACTGGGAGTCGAGCAGCTGCTGCTGCTGGGCTGCCAGCCCTGTGGCCTTGTGGCAACTCTTGCATGTCTTCCTCCACCAGGGCCTTGCTTGCTCTGCTTGCTTGCCCCGGCCTACACCCATTATTTCAACCTCTTGTCCTACAGGGAGCTGCAGTGTGAAGATGCCAGGACATGCACAGGATGTGGCTTTGTGGTGTGCTCTGGTGTCTTGCAGAACAAATAATAGCATACCAGTACGAGCTATGGTGCTTGGTGACGGACGGTTGTGTGCGGGCGGAGCCGAAGGTGGCTGGTTGAGAAGTATGTAAGCTGCATCATGACGATGACACGGATTACAACAAGAACAGGTCCTAATAAGCAGACGCCGTCAACACGTAATGGATAAGCATTTGCATGTAGGTTGTTCCTGCATTGTGTCGAGTCTGCGGGTCAGTTAGACAAGCAAGGTGAAAATTTTCTCTAGATCAGACCAGGGATTGGGGATGCGATCACATCATATAAGCATGGTCGTGTATCGATGTCGTCGGTTTGGGATAAACATGGCGGGTTGAAGTCAGGATGTCCCAACATGGGGTTTGTAATCTTCATGAAAGTAATCTTCAACTTCCTCTAGATCAGACCAACAAAACTCATTCAACAAGGAACAACATGTGGGTCTGTGGGTAATCTCACTCCGCTACAATCATATTGAAGCATCCTCGGTCGCACCCTTGATGACTACAAACCCCACTCCGATGGCACGTTCCAGGGACAGACCACTGGGCACCTCATCAAAACTAACAGCTTAATTGCTTTCTCTAGATCAGACCAGGGATTGGGGATGCGATCACATCATATCAGCATGGTCGTGTATCGATGTCGTCGGTTTGGGATAAACATGGCGGGTTGAAGATGGCACCTCGATGTAAATGGCTATGTAACAGCTTAACGAAGTGTTCGATTATAGGATCAGATTTAAAAACTAGTGCGACACGATTGTGAGGCTGGACATGTTTATGCCAGGGGAACATCAAGCAGAGCCACTGATATACAGCTTGCAAGACTGACTCGTAAAATCAGAGCCATGCATGTGTCTTGAACATGCAGGTACGAATCTGCCGTGCAAGTAAAAACCCGACCTAATCGTCGCTTACTTTGTGACCTGCTGCAAGTCAGGCTGCGTTCTGTCATTAGCTTTGCAGACGCAGCCTGACAGCTGCCAACAGCTAAGCGTCGCAATGGAGTCGTCGACTACGAGGTCAAGAGCTTCGTCAAGCTGGATCGCATAGCTGTATCCAGCACAACGGCATGAGTCCATCCCATCGCTGACCGCAGTGACCGAAGTGAAGTGTACTGCAATAGCCCATCGGCGGTATCTCTCAAAACCCCGTCCGAGCTAAACGGCACGACCACAGCACAGAATCAGCAGCAGCCAGGCAGCAGTCTGATCACAATAGCTGCGCATTGTCCAGCAGCGTTGTGGAAGCCATTCTGGTAGGCGGTGCGCCTATTCTATTCTGATTGCCAGCCAGCCTGCTTAAGAAGCTGTCAATGCCATGGGGGGTTTGGTCAACTGAATGAGTAGGTCTATTGACCACTTTGAGATCCGGACAGAACTCTATGACAGTGAAGTCAGTTGCGTGTGGCGTGCCATCTGCCGTCATTCTGGCATCACAGTGGCAATAAAGGCTTACAAACGTTCCCGTTTGAGTGACATTGAGAGGCACCAGGCAAGCATCGCTTGTTTCGTTCATGCACCCCCCCCCCCCCACTATGGCAATGGCAACATTGGCAATGGAAACCTGCTTTGCTTGTGCTTATGCAGGTTGCGAGAGAAATATGGCTGCATGCACAGCTGGCACATCCTGCAGTCATTGCATTGTATGCAGCGTGGAAGGACAAGGACCACATCTACCTTTGCATGGAGTACAGCACTGAGGTGATGCCGTGTTGTACTGAGTCACGCACCCTGGTGCCGCTGCCCAGTCCAGTCTTTATTTTGATGTAATGCCCAAAGAGTGTTCTCTATGCTAAGCCACCCTCTTGTTGTGCTGTGCCCTGTTAACTATGGATGACTGCGAATAAACGATGCTCATGTTGCAGGGCAATGTTTGGGGGTTCATGATGTCCATGAGCGGCAAATTGAATGAGCGCACAGCTGTGCCCTTGGTGCTGGAGCCGGCCCTCAGCGCCTTGGCATACCTGCATGACTTGGGAATAATCCACAGAGGTGCGGCAATGTGTTGCTGGAACCCACACTTTCTTAGTCCATGCCCATGAATAAATGCACAGCTAGGCGCGCGACACCAACAACCCTCCTCCTGCAAGCACTGTTTTTACTTCGTGCCGTATGTGCTGCTGACAATGTCCATTATGATGTTGCTGGTGCTGCTGACCAGATATTAAGCCAGAGAATTTGCTCATGGACAGCTCATTTCAGGTGAGCTTTGCTGAGCTGTGCAGACCTTGAAAGCAAGCAAGCAAGGATAGTGCCTGTCACTGGTGCACGGCTATGGTCGCCAGGTCAAAATCGCAGACTTTGGACTCTCCATACACCAAGGCTATGAGGTTGCCAACACACGGTGAGCTTGCCTACACACCACAACAGCTAGGGTTAGCCACTGATGACTCTGGACCTGCGCCAAGGGTGCCTGCCAAGCTGCCATGAGTGCAGTTTTCTGCAACTCGTACAATGCAGCCCCTGCTCACCTCCAACTCCTTCAATCCTGGAGTTTCATTCAGCCATCTGTATTTTTGTAGGCTTGGCACACTGGACTATCTGGCACCAGAGATCTTGGCATGCCCAGTGAAGGAACGACCGGACGATTTCAAACATCAACCACAGGTCTGGCTTTAGCCATAGCGCGTAGGCACCCTTTGCACTGTTCTATGCTATGTGTTAGGATGCGGTGCCAGTAGGTGACACTGCTGCTGCCATACGTGGTGGGACGGACCCCACAGCACCACAGCTGCCCACTTCCTCGCCAGCCCAGTGGGCAAATGGGTTCTCTTGGCTAATGGCACGCACCGCAGCAGTGCATATCAGAGTGTGGCAACACATTGAGTAGTAGGACATGGCGTCCTTGTGCCCGTGCCATGGTGAGCATGGTACACATGATCCCGAACGGCACTTCAGCCGCAGGCTTGAGCTGAAGGAGTCTAGTGGTTACTGCCAGCCCCATTATCATGTCTCTGGCACATCGTCTGTGACACTGACACGGACACTGCACTGTGTGCTGCCTCCAGGCCTGGTACACCAGCAAGGTCGACTGCTGGAGCATGGGAGTGCTGGCGTACGAACTTCTGACAGGGGAGACACCATTCCAAGCAGTAAGCACGCACACGCGACCTAGCGACCTAAAGGATCAGGTTCCGGTCAGATTCAGGATGCATGCTGCTGTCCCTTGTGCCATTTGCTGGACATCAGATCCTTCGTGCCGTAGCTCACGCAACGTGGAATGTGCAGCTGTGACTGGGTTGGTGCATGGCATCTCACGTTTGCTTGCGCTGGCCAACAAACAGATGACGCCTCTGGAGACCTTGGCTCGCATCCAAACTGCCGAGGTCAGGTTCCCAGCCCACCTGTCGGAGGGCGCCATTGATTTCATCAGCAAGGCCCTGACCAGAGACCCTGCAGCCCGGCCTAGCATGCAGGTGTGTGTGCAGGGGGGCAGCGGAGGGAGGGATGGCCTCGTGTGATGTTAGGGTTGATGAGCAGTTCTAGATCGCCCTGTGCTGAGCTGTGTCAGGGGTCAGGCAATAGTGTAGGTGGAAGGCGCCCATGCCATGTGCATGGGAACATGACTCCACACAGACAGAATACCACCCGTAGTTAGGGTCAAGGTGCGAGTGATTTACACCAGTTGTCCTGTTTTGCAGTTATCCTGATCCTCTTCTCATCTGTATACAGCGCAAACACAGAACATGCACCCAGGCCTGCCTGGGATATTGATTCATTACACCACCCAGCAAACCATGACAACAAAAAACAGCTTCTCACCACCTCCCAATCCGTTACTGCATCTGCCACTTGCCCTACCCTCTAAAGCCCTTACACCACCGCGTTCCCATGCCAGGTTGTGATTCAGCTTCACCCCCCATACCACTTCCTATGTTGCCTCCTATGTTGCCAGGGTGTTCCTTTGTCACCAGGGTGATGGCATGGCCCTCGAGGTCGGCCACCATGCATGAGTGCCACATTGGCCACAGTGCTAGCTTTATGAGGTGATAGGTCTACAAGGGTTCATAGGCGTGTGTGTAGGGCAGCAGCCCTAACCGTCTCAACCCGTTGCCCCTCTGCTGCTGTCTGTCTCCAGGAGCTATTTGAGCACCCTTGGATCACGGAGCTGGCCACCAGCCGAGCCACTCAGGTATCGGTGCTTTGCGCCATCGTCACCGCTGCCACGTGAAACATACCACGCTGACTTGTCTATTACTGCCAATGCCTGGAATGCTGTGTCTTTGCTCCATGCAGGGTCGGCCAGACACCCCTGGCCGCTGCTCCAGCCGATGGTCGGACGACGGGGCCCTCACCTCCCTCGCTGGCCCACACTCCCCTCCCACATCTCCCGGGTCCCCGCAGCCCCAAAGCCCGGTGTCACCTTGCAAGGATGAGACTACTCAGCCGGGCACACCCACGTCCCACTCACGTGTGGTGGGGTTGACAGTGGACACACAGCATTGCCTGCTGCTATCACCGACCCTCAGACACTCTCGCTGCTCACCCCTCCCCTCCCCTGGTCAGCTGTCCTCCCCCCGCATCAAGCACAGCCCTGGCAGCAGGCTGATGTCGCCAGCAGCGCAGGCTCAGCTCCAGATACCACGCCGCCCAGGCGCCCACCTGTCCTCCTCTTTCTCTCATCAAGGTGCCTTCCACCACCAGTCCTTGCATGGTGGCAGTCGCCTGGGCTCCCAGGTTTCCTTCGCCTCGTTTGCACTGCGCAGCTCGCGACTGGCCCGCCAGGTGCCTGCGCCAGGTGGCAGCCCAGTGGCGCCGTCTGGCAGCTGCCGGCAAGGCCTGCAGAGCAGCCTCACCCGCAGTGGCCGCCACTTGCCTAGCTCCCTGCTGTCATGGCAGCGTGCCAGGCACGCCAGCAGCCCTGGGAAGTCCGGGCAGCAACAAAATGGATGACGAGGGCTAAGCATACCCCAGGTGTGCTGTAAGCATGAACCCTGGCTGGGCTGTTGATGGAAGTGCAGTAAGCTGCAGCCATCCCAGGGTGCTGTATCATATGTTGGCTGCTTGGCCGCCCTCCCCCTCTAGGGGTTCGGGACTTTCTGTAACGCACTTCAAATAGGGCGGTTCCCCCCCCTAGGTAATATTAACAATAGCTATAATAGCCAGCCAACCATATTAGCTAATATTAGCTCCCGATCCTTGTCGCGCCTTCGTTCGCTTCCTATCGCGATAGCTGCGCCTAGCGGCGCTGCGACCCTGCGCACCTGGTTGATGATGCGCCGTCGGAGGCCGCCTCCTGGACTCATGGGGCCCCAACATGGGTCATGCAAGTCCCCCAGTGCTCGCTCAACACTGCATCGTTTTATATAGCGTTTACCACATTGGCAGCCGCAATCTAGTCCGCGTTGTCTGACCATCAGCGAAAGCCATTTCAGTCTTTGCTCGCGGGCTACCCCATGTGACCGCAAACAAATCACAACGGCAAACCACATCCCTGTGACCCCATCTACCTAGCGTTACGTAGCGTAGTGAGCTGCTTGTGCACAAATGTCCGGCCAACACCCAACGCAATGCCTGCCGGGCGTGCAAGGCACATGGACGGGGTGGATCGGGTGACAATAAAATGATGCGTTAGACATTGGCAGTTGGGAGTGGCTAAATGCCGCAGTGACCTTGCACCCCTTTTGCGTTGGTGCCGTAGAGTTGGTGCCGTAGAGTTCCTCTTAACAGGCACGAACAGATGCTGAGATCCCTGCATCCGGCAGGTGTTGAACACAGTATCCCGTGGTAAACATACGCCAGGGCTGCTACTTGAGCTAATATAAGGCCACTTGAGCTAATATGAGCTAATATGAGCTAATATGAGCGCTACTATAGCTAATATGCCACTTTTTGGCTCGGAGCTAATATTAGCGGACACGCCCTAACTTCAAAGCAAGGTGCACAAACAAAGGTGCACATGGGCTCAACATGAAGTCATGCAAGTTCTCATTATTGTCCTGAAAAGTCATGGCAAACTCCGGCTGCTCCCTGATGGAACTCGTGGCAGTGCACTCAAAGATGAAATGAATTGCGTCATCCACTGTGTCATGCTGTAGGCCATTGTAGCCTGATGGCCCAAACCCTACCCATACAGGCCCTAACCCTAGGCCATTTGGAAGTGTGCCCTTTGGGAGTGTGCCCTTTGGGAGTGTGCCCTTTGGGAGTGCGAGAGTGAGTGACAGCGTCTCCTGGGTATAAGTAGGAGCTCAGCAGGTGTTAGTAGGTATGAGCCTAGTGGCGCAATGCCTCCGAGGAAGCGGCCCAGTGCCGCGGAGCAAGAACCCCTTCCGATTAAAAGCGTAGGGTGGGGCCCCGGGTCCTGACCTGCCCACCCCCCTTCACCCTCACCCCCTTGGCCAGGGCAGGGGTGCACTTCGTCAAGGTGGACAGCAGGGTGTTGCATGGGGTGTGCCAGCAGCTGGGGCTCACAAGGGAGACAGAAAAGGCGTTCACCGCAGAGCCAGCCCGCAGCAACCATTGGGACAGGTGGTTCAGCACAAGCAAGCTGGCCAACCAAGGCTTTAAGTTTGAGCGGACAGTGGAGACTGATGGTGTCAGTGTATGTGTGCACTACACCCGCCCCCTCCCCCCTCCTCCTGCCCCACCCTCCGCAGCAGGCCCCTCCAGCAGCAACAGCAGCCCAGCGGCAGCCCCAGGTGCAGCAGCAGTATCGGCCCATGAGTTGGGACTGCCCCGCATTGGCAAGGGCCTAGCTGAGCAGCGCGAGTTTGTGTTCAACCCAGACACTCAGATTGGGGTGGGAATCGACCCTGGCGTCACCCAGGCAGTCAGCGCAGCCTCTGGGGTGTGGGATCCAGCAACAGGCCAGCTGCAGGCAGACCAGCTGCGCCGGTGGAAGTTGACCAAGGGCGAGGTCAAGCATGGCAGTGGCCTGAACAATGCCCGCCGTAACACTGAGCGGTGGCTGGCACCGATCAAGCCCCACCTCCAGCACCTGGCAGCAGCAAGCCCAGCCGGCACATCCCTGGAGGCCAACCTGAAGCACATCACCGTCACCCTGGCCACCTGGGATGCGGTGTGGGAGGTGTACCTGGACCCCAAGTGGGCAGAGCAGCGGCTGAGGCTGTACGGAGCCCAGGACCGGACACTGGAGCAGTTCTTCATGAAGGTGAGGGTGGGTGGGAAGGTGGGTGGGAAGGTGGGTGGGAGGGAGGGAGGGTTAAGAGCTGGGAGGTGGTGGATTGGTAGGAAGCATGGGCATGACATGAAAAGGTAGTTGACTGTGCCATGCCTAACCTGGTGCCACCATGTCAGCCACCATGTGTTTGCCTTGTGTGCATGGCTGCAGTTGGAGGAGGGCATGGCCGAGGTTTCCATGGAGCGTCATGGGCATGCCAAGCAGCTGGTGGTCTTCTTTGGTGCAGCTGGCATTGGCACAGCGGGAGGGTGGGGTGCTGATGCGGTGTTGCGTGCCTGCTGCAAGGTGGTGTGCAGGACCAGGGGCACAGACCAGCGACGGGGCAGGGTGGTGCTAGTGGATGAGCACCGCACCAGCCGGGTCAGCTCAGCGATGAATGGCCAGCAGCCTTGTGAGAGGCAGCTGAACAAGCGCAGGGCCACCAGGCCTGCAGGCTGGAAGCCCCCAGCAGGGCAGGTGGAACCCCGCCTAGTGCGGCCAGCCTGGAGCCAGCAGCATGACCAGCCAGTGCGGGGCCTGATGTGGTGCCCAGTAGTGGCCCCACGCAAGTCCCCCCAGGCCCCACGCAGCGGCCAGGCAGCCACACAGCCAGCAGCCTCAGAGTCAGGGCCCAGCACACCCCTGTCAGCCAAGCGCAGCAAGCGCACCAAGGCTGAGCCGAGGGCAGCTGAGCCCACCAAGGGCAAGGGCAAGGGCAAGGCTGCCAAAGCCAAGCCAGCCCCACAGCCAGGCAGGTGGCTGGACAGGGACTGCAATGCAGCGCTGAACATGCAGCGCATTGGGGAGAGCAGGTGGCGCCCACTGGAGCTGTGCTACTGGCCAGAGCAGGGAGCGCTGCCAGCCAAGGGCAAGGAGTACCCTGGCTTGGGCTACAAGCGGCTGCGAGACAAGCCACCCAAGGCCCAGTAGCAGCAAGCCCCCCCCATTTGAAGCTGTCATCAGCTTACGCTTAGTGCATGTTTTGTCATGCCAACTCTATGCATCGCCCTGTCACAGGGGTCAGGCAATGCTGTAGGTGGTAGGCGACCGTGACCATGTGTATGCCATATGTAGGCTATGGCATACACATACGATGGGAACTCCACACAGGCAAAAACACTGTTTTGTAGTGGTTCACAATTAGTGTGTTCGACTGCAATGAATGCTCAAGGTTGAGAGCAAAGGTGCTGTATCATATGTGTGCGCGTGTGTGCCAGCATACCATGCATACTATGTACACAATGTATGCGCATGCTGTATGCATATATATGTGCATAATGCTCACTCACGTGCCAGCATGGTGGCAATGGAGTCTCAGCCACTTTGCTTAAAGATGTCGTACGAGCCCAAACACATGGTATGCAGGAACATGACCTGCCGTTGTGCCCCGTCAACTATGGGTGATTTGCTCTGGGTGATTCTCCCTGGCCTAGTGGAATGTTCCTGCCTCTTCACCACACCCTGTGGCAGCTCCCTGACCCACAGGGCTGTACCAGCACCCTTTGCAAGGCTCTCTTGTAACCCGTAGCACGTTGGTGTGACTCTGCAGGTGCCTGTTCCTGCTCATTGTTCCTGACATCAGCTGCTGGGCAGCACCATCGCCCATGGCCATTTGTGCAGACCTGGGATGTTGGATGCATGCATGTGCTTAAACGCTACCATCAGATTGACGGTAGTGTTGCATTGCTGACGTTGGGAGTCATGCACCTCAACCTTTGCTGGTGGCCGCAGTGCGGTCAAAGGGATCGCAACCGCTTGCCAGATGGTTTGTGATGAACATTAGTGTTGAAATTTAGGAAACTGCGTTTCTTGCTACACGTTGCAGCTTCTCCCTACATCCAACAAGAGCACATAGTGACATAGTGGAGCAGGTGGTGTCAGCACATTATTCCCCTACTGATGCGTAGAGGCTGTGTTATCTGTAACCCGGCACCAATACCTGATTTGTATGAGACAAGCATCCGGCACCAATACCTGATTTCCTACCCCTCCCCCCTTGCGAGAGTCAGGCGACCGATGTTGGCATGAAACACATGCTCTCATGTCAGCAACAGTTCAAGCATTGTGTGTTACTGTGCTACAGGCTGCTGGGCTTAGGCCTAGGGTGCTCGGTTTCGCAGCTTCTTGAAGCCCATTGCTGGGTACTCCATGCCCTTGCCAGGAAGCCTTGCTCGGTGTGGCCACCAGCTCCAGTGGGCGCCACTTGCTTTCCCCATTGCCCTGCATGTTGAGCGCTGCATTGCTGTCGCGGTCCACCCACCTGCCTGCCTGTGTTGCTAGGGGGCTGGGTTGGGCAGCCCTGCTCTTGCCTTTGCCCTAAGCCCTGAATGGGTGAGCTGTAGCGTGTCAGAGGTTGTGTGGCATAGCAGTGCAGCCAGGGCCCCACACTTTCCTTGGGCAACTCCCCTGCCCTGCTCTAACCCCCTCTCTGGTGCCTTTGACATCCCTGCAGATGGTGTCAGCACGCCACAAATGCGTTCTGTTGTACACATTCCCCATGTAGATGAGTAGCGCGCTGGGTTGGTCCACAGTGTTAGGTTGCCAAACTGGTTTGTCACTCCCGTTTGCCTCTCCTAGGGTCAATGTCAGGCGCTCCTGACGTGGAGTGCGTAATCACCATGCAAGTCAACCTGCAGGTTGGTCAGGCTGCAGGACAAAGCGCAATGAGGGGCAAGAAGCGCAAGGGCGCGGATGAGCCCAAGCAGCCCAAGCCCAAGCAAGCTCAGAGCCAGAGCTTATAGAGACAAAGGGGCCAGCTTAACTGGCTCATGCAACACAAACAAACCTGACACAGAGCTGCACCCCCGTCCCTGAGATGAGTACTATAGGGTCCTGCGGCAGGGATAGCTACTACCTTCACTTGCACCTCCATGACTACATGCAACTCTATGCTGCTCGTCGGCTGATTCACGATTGCATAGTAAGTTGTTCCATAATAAACAGCACTAGACATGGGAAGGAGGGTGTCTTCATTGCATTGCGGTCCGGTCCAATGCTTGTTCCATGGCATCGTAAATCACGATCGATTCGTGATCTGGCTTCAAAAGTTGAACATTGTGCAGCATGTGCATCTGTGTCCCTAGGTCATTTATGGCAGGGCCTGGTTGGCCACATACAGCGACACTTGAGGAAGTTCCGCTAGCAGGAACGCTACACAATGTGCCAATTGTTGCTCTGACTCATACGCTGAGCATGCAGCCTTGCCACGTCATGGATTCAATTTCTCGCCAAACAAGTATCCCCACATCCCGACACCGCAGACTTGGAGACACACCTAAACCGCACAACTACACGACGCTTTTATGCTGTCATTAACAACGACGTCACAAAAGCCTGGCCTCAGCCGGCCACTTGTCAGAAGCACCCTGAAGCCTAGCGTGCCCAGCCTAGAGCGCAGTACAGAGACACGCAGTGTGCGAGCAGCGGCTAGTTTCATCAACCCCACCAGCATCCAGCTCATAAGCACCGTTCTACTGGGCGCGGGCGCTTGGGCGCTTCTGAACCAACCACAGGTTAGCACGGTGATTGCTGCTGTCTCAAAACACCAAGTCAAGGACGCAACAGCTAGCTCTGAACTCCACGTTTAACTGTGCATATGTATTGTCCCTGAGCGTGCATATTTAAACCTCATGTCATCGCTGCTTGTGTCTAGGCCCACCGGGTGGACCAGCAATCTTGCCCACGTTGCAATGGCTCAGGCTATGAGCCTTGCGCCTGCTTAAGATGGAGTGATGGGGACCGCTCAGGTGTGTGTTTTGCTGAACATGGCAGTAGACACACCAGTATGCCCATAGTGCTGCTCAACTGTTTGTTGTGCATGTGTGCTGCTTCAAAAATATCGGTGTTCCTGGCATGTCCATGCAGGCTGTGCAACATGCTCGCATACTGGGTATGCTAAGTGCCGCTCATGTGGCGGTGGTGGCACGGCTGTGCGTGCTTTCCAGCCTATCAAAATGTAGGTGCAGTCTTACTCGTCTGCTTATAACCCCTGGGGTCGACCCTCATCAGCATCCCCCCTGCCGTATAACACGCGCATTCCTGGCTCTCGCCATATAACCTGCTCCATGCCATCCTGCAGCAGCCCTGCTCCAGCCCTGTCTGATGCCACCCTGCAGCAGGCCCCACCAGTTAGCACAAAATTCAGGTTGATTTGTCCCATCCTTCTGGTGTGCAGGCCTTCCCGACAATCGACCTATTGATGACCATCAGCTGCACAAAGGATCTCAGCAGTACCTTTTTCTCCATGCATAGTGCCACAGCTTCCGTGACGCGACATACTCAGTACACAACAGAGTAGCACCGAATGTCCTGCCATCCGGTTTTTTATGCGCTGGTGACGAATGCCTGAGGAGTGCTTAAAGTGCCATGGAGAGTGGTCCCATGGCTGCTCAGAGAGTTATGGAGGGCATGGAGTGCATGTCGATGGCAGTGAAGGAGTGGGCAGCGCAATGGTAAGCATCGAGGGGTATCAGCAAGGGCATAACCCACGATAATCTGGTGAGGTTGGCCAGTGTGGCCTCGCTGGTTGGGTGGCTGGTTGGGTCTCGAACTCGGGACAACCGCACAATTAATTTCACGGAGGGTTGATAGCAGACGACACACCTGGACAAGGGTCATAGCACAGCATTTCCTGCCACTGCAGGTGAGAAGCAGTTTTTAGGACATGCATGCAATGAGCCTGTTGCTGGCTGCGCCACTGGCACTTCATCGGAACAACAGACGTGATCTGGCAGGCTAGCTCTGTTGCTACACTATTTGATTTTTGACATCAGTCAGTTTTACTAATGTGGCACCGGTCTTTAGTTTATCTATGATTGGGTGTTGCATGTAACTATGCTTTGGCGGACAAATGATACGAAGCGTGGTGCTACCTGAGTGTAATAATTGCAACATAACACGTGTAATAATTGCAACATAACACGTGTACGACGACTTATACTTGTCGAAAATTCAGCGCAGTGAGGGTGATGCTACTTTCCGCCGTTTTATTTTCCATGAGCAAGTTGAAAGATTAGAGCCAGGCCAAAATGGACAGGGTCAGGCTAGGTAAAGCTGCATGTGAAACACGTTGCCTCACCTGCTAATAATACAGCAGTAATCTCTCGTCAAACTAACAACAAAGTATTAACGCTTGCCGCAATCTTTCCCTAAATCAGGGCCTGGTTCTTAGCATTAGTGTTAAGGTGTAGGTAGCTGGCATGGAGTGGGACCATTTGTATCCTGGCCCATGTTCATGGGATGGCGGCCTACTCTCAACACTGCGCTCCAAGTTGAGCGCTGCATTGGCAGCCAT